>JAULKK010322704.1:0-11301 GCA_032355705.1 Rubia peregrina | reverse complement strand
CCTTTGAAAACCATCAACTTCATTCTCTTGATAGCACTCTTCATAATACCCTAGGTTTTGAAAACCAATGGTTTTTTCATACTCACAGTGCTTATCCCTCAACATATAGCAAGATTCGGTAGGATGGTCAGAATGAAAAATCCTGCAAAACATTGCTCGTTGAGCCTCTCTTCTCATCATGATTTCCATCAAGGTGAGATGTTCCATTTTTTTCAAAATGTCGGAATGATATTGCAAGGATTCTCGATAAATATTCACCAAGAACTTAAACAATAACTACTCCGAATCAAAATTGCCAAAGAGAAAAATTTTAAAAATAAAAACAACTAGCAAATACTCACACATAATATGCCCAAACCCTTAAAAATAAATGCCTCTTTCCCGGCAGCAGCGCCAAATTTTGGGATGTCGTTGCCGTACCTCTTAAAGATATAATTTATAATCCCCAGATCTTACTAACTACAATTAAGTAGATAGTGGCAAGTCGGGGTCATCCACGGAGAAGAGGGATATTCCAAAGCGTTTGCACATATAAGGGTTTATATAAGCCTAGATATATATATAATCAAGTAGAGGGGGGGGTGAGGGTTTAGGGTTGGTTTCCTAAGTTATGAAAGTAAAGACAACACAACTAGAAATGGTAAGTAACTATGCTAATCATGCAACAAGATAGTAAAAAGGATAAAAACTACAAATGACAAGGCCATAGGGGCAATGGATATCCGCTTCCAAACTTCTTATCTACTATTGAATCCATGACCTTTTCACTATTTTAACTATGTGTTGTGAAGATAAATCTTTTATCATTGTTTGATAGTAGTTTACAAGAGTGAATTCGACATCTCTCGCTAAACCTCACTAATGACCCCTTTAGTAGTTCAATGCCTAAAGGTATCCCCTTAATGGCATTAAGCTCACAGAATCAACAAGCTTGGTAACACTTATAAACACTACACCATGTCTAAGCATTGAACCAATTCATGAATTTATACAAGATTAGCCAAGAACGTTCAACGCTCATAAACCTCTCTCATTTGCTACACAAAACAAACATGACAAAGAATTCGACATTATCATATTTACCTAGCACTCATCAAATCATCAACAACATTAGAAGCTCTAAATCATGCTCTCGGATTTCATATCAAAGCAAAGGAGAATTAGCTACTTTCTCCAAACCCATAACACAATATCATACAAGCAATTCATCTACTCAAACTTCCAATATCATTAATGGATTCAACAAACCAATTCAAGCACACTAAATACACAATAGAGAAAGCATTAAATAGATAGATATGGATTCTCAAGACATAGATATGGAAGCTTCAATCCAAGGCTCCCAAGGAGATTACTAAGCTAAACGATAAAAATCCATAACTAATCTACAACTAAGAAAAGAAAAGGAAAAGAACTAGGGTTTCAAACCTAGAAAATGCATAGAAAAATGGGTTGGAAGAAGTCCTGAAAAGGGGAAATAGAGAGGAGTATTTATAGAACAAAAGGTCCAAAAAGTAGATTTGGGCAGTCGTCCGTCGCGACTCGCGACACATTCGTCTCAACTCGCGACGTGCATAGTACCTTCGTGATCGCGACATTCATCGCAAATTGCGACGGTCAGTATTCTGCCCTCAAATGTTGTCTTCTTTCTTGGTCTAATCGTAGTTTTCTCCTCCTCTCTTCTCTGAGTCTTCCGGGTCTTCGTAGTCTTCAAAATGCAGTCTTCATGGTTTTCAAATCATCAAAGATAGTCTTCGAAGTCTTCAAAATCTTCATATATTTGCCTGGCCACACAAAATCCCCTAGAAGAGTAATAAAAGAGTAAAGTCGCTCTTAACCATCTTAGAGAATTTAAAGGCAAAATGCCACATCTAGAGTACAAAAGTTAATGCAAAAATCCCTAAAATAACCATATAAAATGGACACACCAATTGTATACCACCATTGATAAACACCAGAATAGGCGATATTCACTGGACCAAGAGCACCTCCTCTAGTAAAAGCTTCCACAGCCGATTAACCAAAATGAGGATCCCAAATTGCATTCGCAATAGGTCTTACATGTAAAGGTTCCTGTACCCACGATTCAAAATTTCCTTACCATGCTACATGAAACATATTTCCGGAAGTCCACAGAAAATTATTGCTAATTGACCAAAGTGAGAAGCAAAAATATTCTGATAAAGTAAGGTAAAAAAAATTACTCATTTTACACATTTAAAATTGTAATTTAACTATTCATTTAGTCAAAAAATTCAACTTTAATTAAAAATTGAATTGGTGTTTAAGCGTAAATTCTATTATGTGATATATTGTTAGATTCATTAAAAGGTTTATTTTAAAAAAAATTAACTTTTCATAAATTTAAATTATCCCCAATGAAAATATTATAAATCAAATATTTTTCAAGTCAACTGCTGAAAGTCAAAAGGTACGGGTTGAAATGGGACAGAGGGAGTATCAAACTTAGGGCTGACATTTTAAGCCAAATTACCGTACCAACAAACATACCAACCAAACCACATATAATTTGTGCTGAATAAGTTGGTAACCGATGATGTGGTACGGTAGTACCGTACAATACAATTATGATTGGACGGTAACGATATTGAGAAATTATTATCATGGAACTACTGTACCGTACCACCACAATTATATATTAAAAATATAACTAATATTATGTAAAATTTGAGATTTTATTTAGTTAAAATTTAGTCATTCATTAATATAAAACCAATACTAATGATTTGAAATATGTAGTTTTAATGTTTTGGTCCCAATATTTTGGATATTGAAATTTTTTAAAATTTTATTTCGTAAATAAGATTTCTTTACAACTTACATTTTTTGTTTTAAGTCTGACAAAAATACATTTAAATCATTATTTTATTTTATTTCTTATAACTTACTTATTATAGTTTTTAATGTGATGTTATCTTACTTTATTATTATGATTAGATAATATTTAATTCTCTAAAATCATACTTATATAATCGAAATTTTTAACTATTTGTATTTTTGTATGAATAAAAACTATTTATTTATAATATTTTAAGTTTGGTGGTATTCTACCATACCATACCAATACCAACAAACTTTTTTGTATACCGATGTATTGGTATACCAAGGATTTGGTAGGGTAATGATTTTTGAAAATAGTATACTGGCATTGTTGGTACGGTACATGATATTAGTAAAAATTAACGATAACAATACCGAATCCACCCCTAATGAAACTACTACAACAGAACATTCAAGCTCAAACTCTTCATTCCTAACATGATCCCATTTAAAGACGAAACGGGGAACACTGAAGCTAAGTTTCAGTACCCAATAAAATTAAACAAAAGGAGAAGGTTCTAGTTACTTTATATATACACACACACACAAATTTCACTCAAGGTGTCCGGGGTTATTTAAGGATCCCCGAACCTAATATAAATCAAGTATGATCGATAGAGAGTATGTGGTTGAAGACAACCTTGAACATTGATATAAAAGGATGGTTCAAAATAGGGGTTAAGAATTCTTTAGTAATATTTGTAACATCTTTAAATGGTATTTGAAAATTTTATGAAGAAACCATTGATATTGAACGGTTCAAGGCTAGAAGAAGAAAGGGAAATTCAGTTATGTTCATCACATACACAGTGTGTGTTCTTCACATACATGAATGAGGAAAAACTCTCCTCTTTTATACAGCAAAACAGAACACAAACGAAACTTCTGAAACTAACTCAAACTAACTAACCGACTTAACAAAACGACAACAAGTTATGCGTTTAATATGTTTAACACAAAACGATACAAAACTGCTGCGTTTAACTCCCAAGCGTGATAAAAGAGAAGCGCGGGAAAACGAGCACACCGACTTGATCCACCGACTTCAAACCTTCAATCCTGCAACCTTGATGCACTTCAATCTGCAGCCTTGGCTTCTTGCATAATCAAGTTTGTCTTCAGTATGTGGTTGAAGACAACCTTGAACATTGATATAAAAGGATGGTTCAAAATAGGGGTTAAGAATTCTTCAGTAATATTTGTAACATCTTTAAATGGTATTTCCGCTAAAGATATCTCCACCCCTCATGTTAATATCTTTGAAGCGGCCAGACCATTTAAAGAAATGTTACAAATCTGAATTGGCCTAAATATATTACATGGTGATAAAGAGATGTCCCTAATAGGAGGCATGTTCCGAAAATTTTCTTTGTGCCAAAAGAATGGTTTCTCGTGTAGTTTGGATCTGCAGACTTTGAACCCTTGGAGAGTGGTCTTTCTGGAAGATGAAGTGTATAGCCAAGAGATTCCACTTGAAGTGCCTGCAATTAATAACATAAAACAACTGAGTAGCATCCGAATCATGTAAGCAAACTAACTGCTGGAGTACCGCATTTATCCAAATTAATCAGGCATATAGAGACAGTGTCCAAATCCTCCCAGTGGACTGTTTTACTCGAAAATTAGAGTTGAGTGCTATTCCAAAAATATTGTCTGCCACTATGTTCCCTCGTCTAAATGTATGTGATAATATTGTAAGCTCAGTTTGACACCGGAGTTTATGCACCATAACAGGGGCGGAGTCAGAAAGAATTCGTGACGGGGGCTGGAAAATTTTTTTAGAAAAATTTACCCTGAAAATTCCCGAATTTTTTTGCTGCCCCCTCCAGCCCCCTGTACCTCTGCCCATGCACCAGATTATAAAGTCTCCAAGGGGTTTTCAGAGGAGTTTTTATGTAGTTTAATGCCATTTTACAATCTGTTTCAAGGAGAAAAGAGTTAAAGTTCATTGCTTTTGCAAATTTAAGTCCTTGAAGAATTGCAAGAAAAATAAAACACACAAATTCCACTAGTTTAGATGATCTAAACTAGTGGAATTGATCGTTTTACATTGATTGTTTCTAAACTAGTGGAATTGTGGCTCTCTCCCTTAAATTTATCGTTTTTACATATGCCTACGGATATGCCGGCCATACCTTATGTTCTGGAAGCTCGTCTTTCAAAAACTTCTTCCATGTGAGTAGCTGGAGAGGTGTTGGCGGAGGCGGCGGAGGGGATCTGATTATGTGCGGATCTGATTCATAGGTAAAGTCTTAGTTAATGGATCTGATCTGATTAATTATCGAAATTCTGGAGAAATTAGCAAGTTGATCCATTTTAAATTAATGCATAGGTTGGGATCTAAGTGGAATGGCAATCACACTAATCGATCTTCTATGTGAAATCAAGTCGGCTTTGTTCAGAGCATTTTACAAGGGCTGATTTACAAGGAGAACGATGTACAAGGGGTTGTGTTTAGAAAATGGTCTTCCATGCAAAATCAAGCCAGCTGCTCGTGTACACGAGAATGATGTACAGGGGATATTGTGCGAAAAGTTAGAAAATAATTGAGGTTTAGTTTCGCCTTTTCATTTTGAGCAATTGCCAACAAAATTCTGGTCAATGCCGATATCTGGGATCCGGGTTACACGTCTCAAAATCAATGTTGGTCTTGGATAGGACTGCATTTTCAAAAGTTTGGGGGTCATATATGTATTTACAAGAAGTTAAGGGCTATTTGAGAATTTTCCCCAAATACAAAATACGATTATCTCAAATTTGGAGGTCAAAATGCAAATATATTTTGATCAGAGTCAATTTAAAATATAAAAAATCTTAGGTATTGAAATGCAAAACATAAAAAATAATTAGGGAAAATTCTCTAATCCGGTTGAACCCTAGCTCCGATTCGTCTCCGACTCTCCATTCCGCCTCCTGCCATCGGGCTTCACACGGAAGACGGATTAACATGCCGCCGCATTCAGAAGATAGTTTTGACACTCCCCCACCTAAATATCTCTAACCTTAAAAATTATTGTGAAAAATATCTAACTATAAAATTATGAGTCCGTCTCTTGAAAGACGGTCTTTCCATAACTATGGAAAGACCAAGATTTAAACTGCGAATTAGAAGAAATCAAGATAAAATTTTTGGGTTGCATTTATAAACTTATAACTACTGCACGTTGCATAATAAACTTTTAATATTGCAACTAAAACCTTTTACATTTCTATATTATAATTAAACTTCGTCTTTCCACAAGCCTATTAAAAGACGATCTTTCCCAAAACTTTGCGAAAAATTATTGAGAAAATCAACTAACGATTGTTTTAACTTTTGAACAATGTCTTCATTAAACAACGTCCTAAATTAGAGAAAACTTTTTATTAGACTAACTAGCGGTTACATCAATCAGTGAAACTCTTGTTCCAATAACTTGTAGGTTTATATTATAAATATGGGTAAAATACTTTCATGCCCCCTGCCCCAGTTCCATGTTTAGTACACATATGTCCCTCGGTGTTTTGAAAGTGCACATATACCCCTTAACCGAAAGTGATTAAAAAACTTGTACCCCTATAGCCTGATTCTGCCGTTGACCAAATTTGAAATTACCAAATTAATCTTCATTTAATTTTAGAAAACCTGAGGACTATTTTATCCTTAATTGAAGTGGAGCCCATGCTTTATCATCACATGAATATAAAACACTCGGTCAAACTGTTGACACCCAAAATTGAACGACCTCGACTGGAAATTAAAGCTCTTCATCGGCGATTTGACATGCCGAGATTAAGGTATGAGTTGAAATTAGAAATTGATTTCAATGATGGCCCTAATTCAAACCGTGGGTTTAGTTCTCGTTCGCAACCAAAAATCTGGCAAGAAAACCCAAAACATCACAAAATTCAACCCCTCCAAGTTGCTTGATTGCTCCTTGCAACGTCGACTCGAGTTGAAGCTCACTGAAAAAAATGCAATCCAAAACAAACTAACACACAACATTCCACATATTCAACATTCCATCATGCGTATCAAAACCAATCGTGAATTCAAAACCAAATTCAAGAATTCGAACAACGAAAATCACAGTTCAACATATAATTCCACAGATTCATCCAAAGAACAAATCTTCAGGCAACGAATATACCAACGGAAGCTTACATCAAGAGTAGCAAAACTGCACTACTCAATCGAAAGCATCCAAAACAAATTTCTCCAAATCGAATTGCTCAATGGGCGAGCAAATCTGAATCCCTCATAAACCATGCTCCATTTCTTCCAATACGAATAATTGATGAAAATTACCATATTGGACCTCCTTGGACAGGTCTCAGTTGACGATGAGTCGCCGTCATATTAACCGTCGCTGATTCGTAGGTGTGTCTCATTCAACTATGTACATCTGTCACAAGCGTATCTGGAGAGCTCCAGAGTCAAAGAATCGAAGGCCCTGGTCACCAAACTCTGCTGCCCGCCAGTTCTTGGTTGTCTGGCACAAGCGGCAACATCACCAACAAAGTACTTGTCAACGCCGTTCCTAAACCCACCAGCTTATTTTTATGTCTCCTTCAGGTGTTTAGTTTTCTGGGTTCTTGTAAAGATTTGATTTTGATTCGTATTTTCATGGGAAATGTGGTTTTTATGTGTGTGTGTTTGTGTCTGTTAATAGGTGTGCAGAAGGAAATAATGTGATGTCTTCAACTGGGGATATTTTGACAACTCCGTTGGCGAAGCCTTACCCTAACAAGCCTCCAAAATGCTCTGATTGTGGCCCTTTGTTCTTGAAGGTGTGATTCTTGAATATCATATTTTGAGTTTTTGATATCCGTGTTTGTTTTTTCAATGGTTTGGTTCTTGTATTGTTTACAATTTGGTAGTAAGGTTTTATATTGTGCTTTATACTTGTTTAGTGGTTTAGATTGTCGTATTGCAAATCATCTATAATCTGGAAGGTTTGGGGAAGATCATCGTTACGTTTGAATTGTTATTTGGCCTTGTTTTGTTATATTGACAGTTTCTGTGAACTTTGACTTTATACGTGGGCTATGCCATGCTATTTATTGCAGCCTTTGAGATCTAGTCTATGTGAGTGAAGTGAAAATATCATTTTGATTTCCATGCATATGAAATGCAGAATGCTCAGAATGGAATCGTGCCTCGTGACAATGATCGACCCATTTTCAAAAGAATTCCGGGTAAATACATTTCTCCACTCATAATCCTTAAGATTGTGGCTTTCTCTCTTAAATTGATTGTTTTTACATATTCCATGTGGAGCCCGCAAGTGTGCATGCTTTAATTTATTGTACTTCTACTACCAGTATTGATGCTATGATAAAATGGATTCTTAAGAGTTAAACAATAATTAGGCTATTACTTTTTCTCTCTTTGATATCATTTTACTCTACTACATTATATTTAAAGCTAAGAGGCAGCGGGGAATGTTATATGAACTCAATGTGAATGTTGTTAGACTTTCTTATATTTTTATGATTGAGAGTTATTGGCACAAAAAGGAAAATAGATGAAAATGAACTGCTAATGGAATGTTCACTTTGACTTCTTATACAGTTTCTTCTCTTTTTTCAATGAGATTTTGACCAAATGTTGTGGTATCTTCATTTCATTTTGGGAAGTTCTCAGGCTTTATGTACTGAAATGCTTGTAAAATATTGCATGGAATAACCTGTCAGCTGCCATTATTACCGAACAATAGTAGATTGACAAAAGCCCTCGACACCTTCTCTTTGTCAACTGCGCAAAGTACCCCAAATGACGACTTCGAGAAAGCAAAACTTGCTCAGGTCCGTTTCCTAAATGTGTATTTTACGATTGTTGAATATTAATTTTGAGTGTACATCTTGATTTCATTTTTCTTGAAAATGTGGCTAGAGATGATTTATGTAGCTAATTTCATGTAATGGGGTCTTGTCTTGATTGAATTTGGCGAGATGGGATATTTTCTTGATTTCGCGTGATATGATCCATATGCATAGTTTTTGGTTTTGTTGTTGCTATTGATTCTGATGTTGATTCTTCGATATTGTAGATCAAGAAATTCAAAGATACTTTAGCAAAGAATGGTGGTTCCGAAAGGTGTAGTCCTGGTCCAGCAAGAGGGCTAGAAGAATTGGGAATAATGGCTTTAGTCTCAGCTGGTGAGCTGCTTAGAACAACAACTTCTTTGTCGTTGGAATTGAACTAAGACACGGGAAAAATATGACCATGGGAGATCTTGTTTTGGATGGTTTACATTGGTTAGAGAAGACAACAGAGTTGCTGTGATGGCCTGAGGATCACATGAGTTTAGATTAGGGTTCAGATCTTTGCAAAATTCTTTCCCAGGCGAGGTTTGATTAATTAGTACCCGAGGCAGGGTGATTTTCAAGGTTAATGAGTAAGCATTCTTGAGTTTTTGTATCTCTATATGGCTGCTATTAAATTTTGGGATAGGCAAGCTGTAAGTACTAATATTAATGCAAAAAATGGTTTTGTTTTTTCCGTATTGTGCTTCAAAATGCATTAGCTAGAAATTCAATATAGATAGTAGTCTTAACTTTTAAGTTTCTCATTTTTAAAAAAAATCTTTTATTTCTTGTTATTGTCTTTTTTATCACTTTAATCATTGTTTGCAGTATATAAAATAATTATGTATAGTACATAATTTGCGTGTTATTTTTTCCCAATAATTTTTTTTATGATTTTGTACGTTGCTCTTTTTTGTAAATTTACTGTCTGGATGACTGGATGAATGCATAAATGTCTGTAAATGCTTCTAAATGATCGCATAAATTCTAGTAAATTCTTTTAAATGATCACATGCAATTTCAACGGCATTTCGGAATTTCCCTTTTGAATCATATGATTCGACATCAAAAGCTTTATACTACATGCACAGTAAATCAGTCTGTTTAGAGAATTACATTCCGAAACATGCGTTGCTTGTAATCTCTTGTTGGTTATGTGAATTTCGAAATGATTTTACTTTACTATATTAACATGCATGTTTATAGTTCAAAATTCAAGGCATACAAGTTATATTATCCTCTCGAAAACATCAATGGTGCTGTTGAAGGTCCAAACGTTGACAGGGAGGTATCACATATTTCATAAATTTTCTTGACTTGCTTAAAGAAGAAGGGGGTATCACATAATTGTTCTGTACTTTGGAATTGTCTATTAAACCTTGTTCATGTCAAGATAATTAAGTCTCTTTTTATACGGATTCATTGGTTTCAGGGAATGCATTATGTTTTCCTATTTGAAGTTAATTGAAATGGATATAGTCAGGGAATGATTACAAGTCAATTCCCCATTTTGTTGGTATTGATTTTCAAATAAATTAGCTAATTTATTGATACAACATTTGTTGACAGTTCATTAACAGTACATTACTTTCTAAGCTATGTACCCTTTCATTGTATGTTTGACCTTTGTTTCTCTAAATAATTTTAATGACACCGAAGGAATGCACGTGGGGATCTAAGCTGATAATTTGTTATTCTGATGTTTCACATTAGGATTTCCTTCTTTGTCGCACAAGATTTTCAACCAGTATGGCATTCCTGATCCACCAACAAGTGTTGGTTTGCTGTGGGAGGGGAATCAGTTAAGGATGATAAAATCTCTGTAGTTTCAGATTCTCTTAACCATGCAAGATAATTAATCATATCTGACTAGCTGAGAGGTAAGCAAACTTGGTCACATGTATCTATAAACATTGTGATTTTTTGCACCTTGATGCTTTATTGTAAGTTCGAGTAATGGTTTTTTTTTGGTTATTTTGTACCGCTATCTCCTAAATTTTCCTTGAATCTCACAACGTTGAATATGTACTGAACATATCAAGTTGTATGATAAAGAGGAAAGTTTTTATCATCGATAGGTTGGTCACTTCACTTGGTGATAATTTCTTGTGCTGGCTATTGCTCATATTTTTTGAAGTCTCATACTTAGCATTCTCGTGCGAAAGTAGTGGCAGTTTGATAAATCTAATTGTGAGCTTTTGGTCTATTATTTCACATTTTGAGACATACAAATACTCATGCATATAAATTTATGGGTTATTTATATCTATAACCCCGAGTTTAGGTTGAAAGTATAACACTGCAATCTCAGAGGATGAAGTACCTTTAATCAAACATAAAAATGGCACTGAAGATCTTGCGAAGAAATATGGGCCTTATAATCAGAGAATTAGGTCTTGCAAGAGCTTTGTTGTGTTGGTGTTTTATGAAACACAAAACTATTTAAGTATAATTGGATTTCGAGTAGTTGTGAACTCGGGACGTTAAAACAAGTTCGGTGGTGTGGAGTACACACTTGTATAAACTATCTACGAGTTTACAGTTGATATGATAAGGATTAATTGTGTTGGTGATGACTAACCTGCCTTTTCTAAGAATAAGGAAAGGTTGTGTCATTTTATGATGAAAAGATGTGTCATTTCATGATGAAAGGATGTGTCAATTCAGATA
>JAULKK010322694.1:0-11302 GCA_032355705.1 Rubia peregrina | reverse complement strand
GGGTCTTCAAATGAGAGAGTTAGAACAAAAAATACTAAGGCATAGAAATAAGGTTTTTCTTTATATAGAGGCCCATAAAGACACCAAATTAAAGGAAGTTCCATAACATTTAATTGATGCCCATTAAAGGAAGTTCTTCAAGAACAACCTTTTAACAAATTATAACTGTCTTTAAAAAAATTGGAATGACTTGTGAGGGAGTTCCGAATTCATAACCTCCTTAAGAACTGTCTTTGATTGAATGTCTTTAATCAAGGACTCTCCACTAGTGGACATGCATTTCAACCATATATTTATTTTATTAGATGAAGATTTAATGCAATAGTCTATTTTCAATGTTAATATATTTTTCTTATTCCTCTACTCACAAATAACATGCATTCATTGTGTGTGTGTATATATATTTTACATTTTTCTTGGGTCAATTCATTAAGTTATATCTATTTATAATAAAAGAACCAAAATGATTTATTTCGTTAATTGCATGAAAAGGAAGAGTGTCAATAAATAATTCATAATTAATACTCTAGTTGGGGGAAATTTTCTTCGCAACATCCCAAGGCCATATTACATTTTTTAATTCATTAATTTTCATGAGTCAAAAACATTTCCTTATTGATGCCTTAAGAGCGGATTCCTTGGAAGCTTTTTTCATGTAATGTGTATAGATTATCATAACTCAATGTCATTAAATCAAAGAAATATATTTCATATGCTTAACTTAAGAACTTTCATCAAGAACATAATTTTTATGATAAAAAATTAAAATTTATGATGTATTCATTGGTGTTATATATGTTCTTTTTATATGAATTTTTATTCACATGAGCAAATTACGTGCACCGCAGGACATGCATTTAAATTATATTTATTTTATTTGATAGAAAATTTAATGCACTGATATGTTTCGATATTAATTTACTTTTCTTATTCTTCTACTTAAAATTTACAGCAGTGGGCAAATTCTCCAGAAGCCGTCCGCAAATGGAAAAACTGAGAAAAGATTTTCAGACGGGTGGGTTCAAAGGTCACACCGACATCCACTTCCTCGATAATGGACATGTTTTAATTCACTTTTCGTTACCAAGTGACTATTACCGAAGTTGGATGCATAAGGTCTAGAATTTTGGGGCTTATTCAATTAGGATTACAAAATGGATGCTAAATTTCAACCCCAACGTAGATTCTCCGATAGTTCCAATCTGGGTAGCATTATACGAATTACCGGATCAATTTTTTTGTCAAATGGGTCATTCTATCTAATGGAACTCTTATCGGTAATGCAGTGAAGGTAGATAAGACAACGTTGGATTGAACTCATCTTCTTGTATCTAAAGACAGTGTAGAAGTTGATATAACACTACCATTAAGGGAAAGGATTTGGCTGAGTTTCAGAGACACTGGCTTTTGCCAGTACTTAGAATATGAGAGAGTCCAAGATTATTGCTCAAAGTGTCTAAAACTAGGACATTCAAGCTCTTCTTGCATATTTGGTTCAATGTGCACTTCTTTAAGTGCCTCGAAGCCTAAGGAGGATCTTCTAAACAACATTAATTTAGGTAAAGAGGTTATCCCCTCAATTGAACAGGGAAGGATACCAGATAAAAGGGGTAAACCAACTTATTCTGGTGTTTCAACTAAGGATAAATTTATATTCCTATCAAAAATAATAAATCTGACAGCACTAAGCAACAATATAAGAAAAGGGACTTATTACTTCGCCCCTTTTACCTCGATTTTTTTGTTAACATCAAATAATCAAGGTAAAAAGTTCTTTTATCTCAGTTTTTTTTGAAGTAAAAGATATTATTTAACTTGGTTATAAAAAAACCGAGGTAAATAATTACCTTTTTACCTCGGTTATTAAATGAACCAAAGTATAAGTTTAAAAATGAGGTAAATATTGTTACCGAATAGTGTGCGACGTCGCACTTGTTGTTATAATAGGTGAACCAATTTTTCATTAAACGTCGATTGCACCGACATGTGTTGCGATTGACTACCAAAGTCACAGACATGTAAAAGATATGTCAAAGTAAAGAATTTGACGGTGTTAGAAAAAAATTATGGTGGGGTCACTTCTCTCCATTTTAGCGTCTCTCTTCTCCCAATATCCCGTCATCATGATTAATGTAGGGGTATGTAAAAGGACAATTAGGCACTACAGTAGCTAGCAATCATTGTGCTATAAACACCCTAGAAATCCTCCCCTCTTTCGTACACATCTAGTATACCCTTTGTTCAATAGTTTTTAATCGTAGAATTATAAGATGGCCTATAAAATCATGGACAAATCAAATCGCACATATACACAGTCAATTATATAATATTCAAATGAGATAGTTAAATAATTAGAAAAACAGCAGTCATGAAAATATCCATACAAATAGTACATAAATTTGAATAAGAGTTGTCTTAGTTCCAACATAACTGAAAATACAATAAACTCAATCATCTCGGACAATGATGGCCTTGAAGATGATTGACCCTTAGCTTCTATCACCTCGAAGAACAAGGTGTCCCCGATGTATAGGTAGTTTCCATTAAGGAACTCGCCAAAACCCTTTGGGGAAAAGGACTTGATCTTACCTTGCTCCGAGTAGTTCATACACCACTTTGTCCCATAGCACCTCAGCACTACGGGGGTCTTCTCAGTCGGCAAGAGGGGTACAATCTCACACGGGATGTACTTAATCAAATAAAATAATAATAATTAGAAATATGCATATGTACACACACACACATATATATGTGTGTGTGTGTGTGTGCAATTGTCAACAAATAAAATTTATTTAAAAGGTTTTACCAAAGTAGGGTTTTCCGCTTGAGAGTGTAGTGGAAACGTGGACTATCAAGATCCATCATATGATGGTCAAGGTCGAAGAAAACAGGCTATGTGTTGCTCCGACGTTGTGCGGTGAACTGTACAAAAACCAAAAATTATTATTTGTTATAAAGTGTGAAAATGTGTTGTCTAGTAAATATATATGTACGTTGCAAAAGACCTGAAAAGGGGGAGGATTAGACGATCCTTCGCCAGCCATTAGTCCTTCATCAAAAGGGAAAATTTTAAGTGCGAACTTCCTTATGGAATGCCAGGTGCAACGTCGGCAATACCGTCGCAGGTGCATGTTGGCCCAAAGCAGTGGATGGCCGGCATGTACCTGCGACTTCACATATTGGTCGCTAAGGCCAATGACATGACCGACACAAGACCAAATTTTCATATGCATAACAATTGTATACTTAGATGTCATAATGTGATGTCGGCAACATTTCGGTCATACCAAAGGTCACGCGATAATAGTGAGATGTCACAAACTGAATAATAAGCTACTGGGAATAAGAATATGCGAGGTCGTACTGTAATCGCATAAACTGATTTGTGGCAGACAGAATAGCGATGATGCATATATCAGTGGAAGCTACGAGAAGAAATAACATAAAAACTGGAAAAAATCATGAAGCTTAATCAACATCAAATTAAACAAAAACCCTTTGGAGACAAACCAAAACATTGTACCTACGTTTAAAGTCAAGGAAAGTTCACACTCTCATAAATCTGAGACAAAACTAGATAGTCAAAAATTCAAAACACATTCACAGACCACAAATCGAACATTTTAAAGTAAGAATTCCAAAACCTAGGTGTCAGGAGATTGGAAAAAAAAAACCTTTTTCCAAGAGAGAAGATGAGGAGGAGGCTGGAGGCTATTGGAATTTGTAGGAAACTTGTTAATATATTGTTGCACTAATAGTCAAGGACCCCCTCTTTATACCCGTTTCGAAATGACATGGCTTTGAACCATTGTGCTATCCACCTCGATGTATGCAACGTTGCAACAAATTCGGATCAGGCAACATGGTGTCGACCACTTACCGACATTGCATACTTTAGTGGGCCTAACAATTTCAACCCACCAAGCAACTGGTCAACAGTTGGAGTTTAATTTTTTTTTAAATTGCAACAATAATTTGCTAGTTTCAGAATGATTGAAACAATATCTAATATTTTATTTAGTTTTGTTACTGATACTACTATTAAAATTTTGTACATATGATAGGTTAAATATTTAAGATTGAATAACATTAAAATAACATAGCAAACAAAAATATTATAAATTAAAGATTAAATTTGAAAATACGACAATACAAATCTTGGTCCAAATACGAATTAGCACATTTACTATAAATGTTCTGATCAAAGTCTAGGAAAAACAACTAATTATATCAATAGGAAAAAACTTCAACATTTAAAACAACAAGGCCGACACCATTGATCAACTCGAAGTAGAGCGTGTCCCCAACCCTGAGTACCTCAGCAATACGAAACTGATGAAAACCCTTCGGCATCAGACCCTTCAACCTCCTGTTCCCCAAGTAATATATGTGGTAATCCCTTCTGTTGCACCTGAGCACAGCAGACAACTTGTACGGCTTTAAGAGCTCTATAAGCTGGCGGGGCACATACTGAATTATGGGGAAAACCATGTTCAGTTAATATGAAAGTAAACTATAGAAAAATATTTTTGAAAATAAAATCAATACATGACAAAGATTACTTACCAGAACGGGAATCGCCCAGAAGTTCATCTGCATTAGGGTGTGGACGAAATGTGGATGTTGCCAAATGTAGTTCGCGGACAGTCATTATCCGAATCGCTACAGATATGTAATTGTCATGGAAATAATTATAAATTAAATTAGAATATTGGTAATACAAGGAAACTCTATTTAAATGTAAATATAAAATTGTTCACCACAATCGGGGAACGAAGCGATCCAGCACTGTTAGACATGATTCCTGAAATTTATATTTTAATGATTCGTTACAATAAATTCAAGTAATATGTTAATCAATTAATATGTTAATGAAACATGTCAGATGAATTAGAACATGGTTCGGTAAAACCAAATGGTCAACCGATAAGTGTCACATGCTAGGTAAACTGCACACTAGTCGCTCTAACCAAAGTAGGATACATGGACAGGCGACGTTGCATTCATGAAAAAAGAACACTCTAACAACAGTAGAAAACAAGCAAGCAGAAAGCTCCTAAACCAAAAACAATTTAGCCACAATAGTGGGGGAAAGGCATAAAACTAACATTCTAACACCCCCAGAACCTAATTCTAGGACCCTAATCCACAAAAACATCTTTACGTGAAGCAAATAGCACATTCACACACCATATACATAATAATTTCAATAGCACATTGAAAATTTAAAATAATCACATATTGAAACATATCTTTTAGATGATGGGAATGACTGTTGAAATTTAAGGGAAAGTTGAACGTTTAGAGGAAATCAATCACCCAATCATAATTGATCACCCAGAGTTTCCATCAGTATTTCCTGGTTGGGAGGATGTTGGGGGAGCTGTGGTGGGATGACATTCTCATGGTGATGGATGGGGGTTGATGAGAGGGGTGAAATCGTGGGTGGGGACAATGTCTTGAGGCAGAAGAGATAGACAATTATCCCCATTTAATTGGACTTCCTCTCACTATTTGTATAATACCTAACGATTTATGTTGCAAACTTTTGGACATTTTTCCATTGGCTCTATGTTGTGTAGTTTTGTCATTAAAGTATTTTTATGATCCGTACATTTCTTGGACCGCTAATCGCATGTGAAAGGAATATTAGTTTTAAAAAGGGAGGTATTAACCATGTTTTTAACATAGGCACCGGTATTATAGAGAAAATATTGTTGTAAAAGAATAGGAGATCTGCTATGTTTCATACATTAACATTGGTAATTTTTACATACACACCGCTGCTAGGTACAAATAGCAGTGCTCTGTAAATATTACCGGTGTAAATCATCTCAACAAGCAGCTGCTTTAGGCTTGGACCCGAGACATTTTTGGCTAAGTACCTAGCAGCGGTGCGTATGTAAAAATTACCGGTGCTAGGTACTTAGCCAAAAAAATTATCTAGGTTAACAAAAATAGCATTTTGAAGTTTATCTAGGTCATTTAACGAAAATACCGGTGTAAGTTTATCTAGGTCATTTAAAACCATTTTGAAGTTTAAAACAACACATTTTCAACATCTAAATGAAGCACCTATCACTCTCCCTCAAGCAATACCCACGAAGGACCGATAATTAACAAATAACGGAGCCGATAGAAAAGGTAAATCACCTCCACTTTCTTGAATATATTCGTAACATTCATTTGTAATGTATTCTCCAAGCATATATAATTTTATATCATGATTCACTTGGGTTGCATGTAAGGTGTTTAATAAAATGCATGTATGGGTTTCTTAGGAAACGGCCCCTAAATCCAATTTCAAAAGGACACACCATGCATCCTCTCCTTCTTAGCCCATTGTATCGACACATAAGTACCCGGATGGTATTTTTGTGTCTGAGGAGGCTAGGTTCGTACAAGAAACATACAAAGCACGTGGTCATCACCCAGAGAGAGGAATAGAGGCATCTCCTCTATTTGAACAAAGAATCTGCAGTCTCGGGTGGGAAAAATTGTGAGACTCTGCCTGCATTCAACCTTAGTATCGTGAGTAAGTTCTATGCTAACTTGAGGTGCGGACCTACCCTCAATGAGGTGTACTATAGAGGCAAAATTGTTCCACTCACATCGGAAGCTATAAATGATTTGTTCAGGTTGCCCAATGTTCCAAACAAATAGAACGAGTTCCTCGCACTCCATATTAACAGTGGGGATTGCTACTACTAAGAAGATCCAATTGGGAATGAGATCTTTAGTACATCAACCAAGGAAGGAACCGACGCAGATGAGTTGGTCAAACCTTGGTGGAGAAAAATTTCTGAAGAATGCTCTGACTCCAGAAATGAATAGGTAGTATCACTTTGTGGCATCTTGAATAGACCCAGTAAAAGTTAACACGGAAGACCACAAAATAGGCTCACCCACTTGTACGCAATGAAGAAGAAACTTTGATTTAATCTTGGTCGTCGAATCGTATGCATTTTGGGGGTAGAACGTGATAAGACGGGGTCATACGTTTTTTGTAGAATCATTCCATCCCTGTGTTTGAGAGCACGAGTCACTCACCGTTCCCACGATGTTTACGGGCAACCAATGGGTAAGATTTGTATGGATTCTTTCGACAAACAACCGGCTGAAATAGTAGTCCCTTCCCTTGAATCCAAATTTTCCGCCTTAGAGGTCGGTGTACAAAACTTTCTTTAAGAATCCAAGTATCAGAGATCATGGTACGACCACATGGCTAAGGTTTTTAGCTATCAATTTCTTGATGCAACGGCAGCCGTATGAGATTTCCCAACCTACTTCAAATGCAATGTGAAGGACATAGATGTGGGTACAAGTACCCGTGATGGGGATGAAACAAAAGAACATGATGACGTGGAACCATTTTCTCGAAACTATATGTGAAGAAGATGTATTAGTCGGTCAACCATTGAATTTTTGGAACACCCCGGTTTCTTTCTTACGTTAGACTGTGTTAAATTGCCTTACTTATTAGAAATTTATTCATTCAGAATAAATTAATTTGAATTTTCATGCTAGGCAAGAATTAAGAATTTATAATACTTGGTGTTTTTTTCGTGGTATATTGTGTAATTGGGAAATCTTAGGCTTCTTATATTTAAAAAACACTACAAACACACAAATTAACTCTAAAACGTATAGTAGCTCTTGTACATAGGTCATCACCGTGAATGAAACATTAATGATATGACACATTTGGTTTGAATAAAAAAATTGTACAATTCGAAGCTATGGAGGTTGCCCTATTAAATTTTAGGGCCATAGTGCGATTCTTGGGAATATAGTACAAACAATCAATGTTAATTTTTGAGGCCATTATGCACATCCGTTGGGGAAGAAATGAATGGTTATGATTGTATTGAATTGAATTGTATTATAGTGCTGCCAATTCTTAGTTTTGATCCTTCCAAGATTCTTGGAGGGACTAAAGTGCAAAAAGTAAAAGGTTTACTCATACATCGAAATTGAAATCTGCTTGAACTGGATGGACTCCAAACATCTATGATGTAATTCCAAATTACACGAGTAAGGAAATGGTCGGGTTCAGGCACTAAAGTAACGTCGTTAGATATTCAGATTCCATATTATAACTTCGAAGAAAACCATTACCGGTTACTCTAAAACATGTACTAGCACTTTCAGATTATTTACCATCGGGACACAAATATTTTACAATTTGGATTTAAGACAATAATATTAAATTTTGTATTTTTTTAGAGTTATGGAAAGTATTGTAATCCCATATCACGTTTGGAGGACCTAACTGCAAGAAACAAAGATCAAAATTTGTAAAGTTGTATTAATCCTTAAGGTCCAACTATTCAACTTATATAGTATGGTGTATTATTAAGTCACGTTCTTGTCCGTGGTTTAGTGGTCAATGGGGTGAATGTTTGGAATCATAATGACAATTTTACTAAATATATAAATACATATTTTTATGTTATAGGGTCCGGGCTTTGTCCAAATAAGATTAAAACACCTAATTGAATGTATAATTAAATCATGAAAGCATCAATTTGTCAATTTAGAGACCCAAAAAATATGGGGGAGATAAATGAAAACAATGAAAATATGTAAGATGGGCAACATACACATGCATACACCGGTAATATATTTGAAAAACACCGGTGTATACTTCAAATTTTTTGGCAGGATACAGAAATTTTTTAAAATTTCATGTCCAAAAAAAGTGGGAAATTATTTACACCGGTATTTTGCACAACTTGCACTGGTAATAGTACCGGTGCTAGGTAATTAGTGAAAATAATCAAAACTAGCTCCCAGGTTAGACAACAATTGTAAAAAATGATTTAAAGCAGCCTTGGGCAGCTGCTTTTTATCCATTCTTACACCAATAAAAATAGCATATGCAGCGGTATGAGTACATGTGTTGGGCGCTTAGTGAATTTTTTTTAGTTTGCTCGCGGGTTCTACAATATGGAATTAAAGCAACATAGAGCAACTTCTTTTTTTATTATGTACACCGGTACTTTTTCATTTGCACCGGTATTCTCACCGGTGCTAGCTCCATAGACAAATTTCAGTTTTCACAACTGTCATCATTAATACATATGCACCGATATTTTGGAAATTACCGGTGTAAGAAGCACATGTATTAAAAAAATTGAACTTCAAACGTCCAAAACAACGATCTCCGTTCATCACACCCCTTCTCATCCAATCCTCCCTTCAACTTCCATGAAAATTAACCACCATAACTCCTCATAAATCACCACAACTTCCTGTAACTCCTCAACCCTCACTATCCTTTGCTATAAGAGGTTCAAGAATACATCATTTTCTACAGCCCTTCATTGCTTACAACCCCCTTTCAAGGTGAGTGAAAATTTGCGGATGGAATTAGTCAAGGACGCCAAATTCGTTGCATCCCTGAAGGTTAGTCATCTAGGTATACTTTTCAATGGTTTTACATATTAAATTTTGGTTAGGAAACAATACTATTATTGTACTCAAAACATGTTTGACAAAATGCCTCAATAAGAAAAAATATGTTTGATCAAATGTGTTCTAGTGTAGTATGATTATCCTTCATTTGTAATATATGATTTTTTTGGAAATTTATTGGGGTATTATTCAAGTAGTTTGTGGTGGTGTTTGAGGAATATAGCTATGTTGGTGGTGTTTTTGTTCGGGTTGTTTCAATGGTTCTATGTGTCGTATCGATGGTGTACTTTGATATGGAAGGTGTTGTGTGAGTGTACTTTACCGCCCATGGTTTTTGTTGTTCGTGTTGTATCAATAGTGTACTTTGTGTAGTATGAATGTCGTAGTTTGTGATGGAAGATGTTGTGCCAGTGTACTTCTTACTGCATCATTTTTGTTGTTCATGTTGTATTAATGGCTTAAATTTTGATCTATCAATGGAAAATGTTGATCACAATAAATTTTTGACTTCTTCTATGATGAATTTGGTTTCTCTACTCTATTGTTGTAGACGTTGCCTAAATGGGGAAGTTAACCACGAAGAGGAAGCAACCAGGACCACAAAAGAAGGAGAATGTTATCGCTAATAAGGTAGATAAGGCTGAACAAGAACCGCCGCACAAAAATATTCCATTGCACATAGAGTTTGAGGAAGAAGGACTGCCTAAACATCAATCAAGAAGGGAAGACAATGAAGAACCGGTCAAAGATTAAATTGGGAATGAAGGGGATGTTGAAGGAGATGATGTGGGGGGGAGTCGGAGGCCAACATCGAGTTTCCAAGGGAGAAGCAAAGAGCACCCGCAGAGCGAGGAAATTGAATAAAGAGGACAATGACTTATCAAAGGCTGGGGGCCAATCTAGTGAGGGATTCGACAAGTTCGAGATAAATACTTGTTGCAGGTAGTGTGGAGCTGCTACGTGTCAATCTGTCATGCTGTCAAAGGAGAACAATCATGTCCCTGTGGCATTTGAGTTCCATGAGAAAGATGTGGTTTGCACAAAAAAATGGACAGCATGGACTGCATAAGGAAATTATGCATTTCGGTGCGGCATCAAATTTGGATCCTGGGAACACTTGTGCGATGTCCCAGACGATGTAAAGGAAGAGGCGTGGAAGGATGTATTATAAGCTCTCAAAATTCTTAGTACTGTGTTTGTTTACTTCTTTAATAATCAACACATGTTTAATGTCTCCCTGTCTATATGTTTCATTGCAGGAAAACTTCAAAATTGGGGGAAAATTTACCGAAGGTCAAACAAAAATGTTGAAGAAGGATGTTTTCAAGAAGGCAAGAGACCAACATTAGAACTGGAAGACAAAGATGGCAAACAAGTACATACATGATGTGGACAGTGAAGACAATAAATCAAATTTCAAATCATGGGAGAAGTATAAGTGGATGGATGAGGAAGAATGGCATTTGTTTGAGCGAGAGTGTCAGACCCCTGAATTTCATGTATGATTTAACACAATTAACATTACGACTATCTTGCCCATCACTTGAGTTATTGTCTATATAAATCAATTTGATGATAAGCCAATTCCCCTCCTTAGGCGATTCGAGAAACAGAAATAGAGAAAGCATCAGCAAAGGATTAAACCCACCACACTAGAAGAAGAAAAAAAAGGAACCGATATGTCCTGGAGAAACTTATTGAGAAGCTAAGGGAAAAGAGAGGAAGAGGTTGTCCTATCAGGGATTCAATAAATAGGAGATAGAAATTAAACCGGACAGATCGCTTGTTTACCTGGAGGCAAACAAAGACTAGATGGGGGAAATACACATCAAAAGATGTTCAGGAAATTGTTGAGGACCTTGTCAGTTGATTAAATTGCTTGCAC
>JAULKK010322684.1:0-11302 GCA_032355705.1 Rubia peregrina | reverse complement strand
ATCCTGAGGGAATGTCATGTTTGTACTATCTAAATGTTGATGTTATGTTATTGAATGTGAACTTTGGCCGTATATCTAAGGATCTTGAGCATTTTGACCCAACCAATTGCATCAAGTTCAGCAGGTATCTTTATACTCCCTCTGATTTCTTAACATTGACTCCTTTTTTTCTGAAAATTTTCAAGGCATGTTTGACTACCAATAACTTTAATTTCATACAATAACGAACTATAAAATTTTACTTTTTAGAAACTACATGTTACGAAGAATTCAAATACACCTCACATGACGTCCGTTATTATATGCAATTAAAGTTATTTATGGTCAAATATGCCTTGAAATTTTTTACAGTCAAACATAGTCAATGTTAGAAAACTAGAGGGAGTTTCTTAAAAGAGAGAGAATCCTCAATTCCGAATCTACAGTGGTTCTTTCATCGATTGTAATTCTTTTCTTTTCCCTTTTTTCAGGGTCTCTTCTACCACTTTCTACACGTGGTTTCTTTCATGTTTCTCCCATGGCTTCTCATTACGCATATCCTCCTTCTCTCATCTATTGAGAGAACGTGTATTTTATTTTCTTCCTCTTCTATCTACTCACATGTGGTTTCTTGCATGTTCCTCTCATGGATGTTAATTACGCGTGTCCTTCTCTCTTATACTCAAACAACGCATGTCCTCCTAAGTTATTAGATGTTGGTTTCTAATATCCCTGCCTAATTGTGCCGAGATAACTCTCGCCTGGGATATTGAAGCCTGTCCGGATAAAGAAGATGGATTGTTCAGTTATGTTTGTCCCTGATTTTTTCTTCCATAGTGTTCCTACTTAATGTGGATGCTTTTAAAAATTTCTTTTTTCCAGATTCATGTGCTCTGTAATTCACATGCTCCCTCCCAGGAATACTCAGAGAAATTCACCTAGTGTTCGTGAATTTGTTCTGAGCAATCAAGAGTAAGTGGATTCAGCAAAGCATCTTTAAGATACATAAAATATGTAACTAAGACCTTGCTGCTAAAACCTTTGTTTCCAATCAGGTGTAGGCCAATGATGTTGACTTTTCGGGACAACTACGATGCTCCAGAGCTATCACAGCTCATCAATATGATCCACACACAACCTGTTTTCCTCATCATCAGTGTCAACCTTCGTACATTCAACTGTGAGCTCATTTGGACTGTCTTATCTCTTGTTTTTTCACTTGCAATTATTCATATAGTTTCTTAACATGTCAGGTTCTCTTTCCTTTTTGCAGGAACCTGTGTCCAAGCACAAAATCTAACTAAGCTCATTTTCAATCCACCGTTAGTGCAAGCAAAATCACTGAAAACTTGGTCAGTAATTATCCTTTGAGCTATTCACTATTATCACGTGTTGTTTATGCCTGATTACTTTTTTGCTATTTTCTTTGATTTGATTTATCATGCTGATTGAGAACAAGGCGTATGTTGTTCATAATCTTTTTGACCAACTTTACTTAAAAAAGAATCAAGAGGTGCGGAAATTGATCAAATACTGAACCTAACCAAATCAGTAAGTTTTCGCAAAATAATTACTAAATTAAAATGCATCATTATCCTTTAACAAATTCACTTGGCTGTTATTTTACTTCGGTTTCCCTCTTAAGGTTAAGAATTTCTAGGTTAAGGAAGCTATCACTATCATAAATGCAATGCATCGGTCTTATAAAACTCTTTGCTCTAAGTGTAACAACGCCTCAGGTGCTTTATTGGGTATATATTTCACATGCAACTTATGTAATAATTTTGGAAAGATGGCGAAATTCATGTAAGTTAGCTTCCATTTTATCCTGCCTCTTCAACTAAGATATTCATAATCAATTGTGTTAACTGACAACTTTATTGTTTGATGTAGCTTAAGACTGACTATCCATCTTAATGACCCTGATGGAGCCATAGATATCAGAATACAAGGCAAATGTGCTAGTAGGCTTCTCAGGATAACCGATAATGATGGTGTGGTAAGCAGACAATATTTTAACATTGTTCATCTTATTTTTCACAAATTCAGTAAACTAACTATTTCCATATGCATTAGTAAAGAGACAAGCTTGAGTAGGTGAATTGAACAAACGCTTCGAAGGTCGAACAATCTACTGTCACCTAAAGAGCTATTGGAAATCACCTAATAGCATTGGTATTGAACTAACGACTTTTTTTGAGGAAAAGGAACGTAGCTTGGATTTGACAGAAATTTGGGGGACTTCTTCTCATCCTACTCAAACTGAATCCCTGGAAAACTTTGAGAAGAACGTCAATGATGAAATCTTTGCACAGAGCCGGTGGATTTATGTGCTGCTACACCAACAGATCTTACAACTGACAATACTCCTATAGATGATACAATAGATAAATCGAATGTGTTGCTCGAGCTGTTGACCAATCATGATGGAAGGGTACAACGTAAGCTTAGTTATGAAGGTCTGGGTAATCAGCCCAAGAAATCCAGATGCTGAATGTCTCTTGCATTACGTTACCCTTTTATAAAAAAACAAATCCAGTTACCCCCTAGATTGGGTTGCCTTGTATGTTTGTAGTTTACCGAAGTACAAAGCCTAACTAGGGTTAGTGTACATGGAACTTTAAGACCCAGTCACGAGTGAAGACTTTGGAAGAACCCAGTCATGAGTGAAGCCTTTGAAAGAACCCGCTCACTCTCCCAAGCTTGAAGAGAAATGTCAAGCTCTTTCTTCAATGATGAAGGAATTCATGAAGGGGAGGATGAAAATAGTGAAAGTGTGAGGGATTTGCAGCTTAGACCACCCGCCCATAAGTTGTGGACAACATTGAGGAGGTGAAGGATTTGGACTTCAATGGAGGGAATGGGCAATTTGGCAAAGGGCAGCAATAAGGTTTTCAAGGGAACTAAGGTGGAGATTGTCAAGACCGCGTATGCAAACTCGTTCAATCCCTTATATCACGACCACCCAAATTTCTGATAGCGTGATGACAACCAAGGGTACAATCGAGGAGGAGTTCCACCTCAACCTTACCCAAGGGGTGAAAAGCCTTATGACAATAATGCTCCAATTTATAATTCGTATCGTGAGGAGATGACAGAGAAAAATGGCATATTAGTGGAGCACACAAGAAGGGGAATTGAAGAGCTAGGCACAAGAGCTTTTTCAACCATAAAAAATCTTGAGATGCAAGTTGGCCAACTCGCCACTTTGGTGAGCTGGCTCGAGGCAAGAGACTCCGGGAAGCTACCATCCCAACCCAAAGTGATTTCATGCAATATGAGTGCACTATAATTTAGAAGTGGGACGGAGGTGTGAGAAGCTGAGAAACAGGTTTTACAAGAAGTTGATAAGATTTTGGAGAACAAGGATGCTTTTGAAGAGGAAGAAGTAGTATTTGATGAGGAGCCAACACAAGAGCTTCCTACCACCGAGGCGAAGATCAACCCTCTGTCGTGGTTCCTTAGTGCTTTACAGGGAAGACCAAAGGTGGAATCCAACGATAATCAAATCCCTAAAGTCTTCAAAAAGCTTGAGATTAGTATTCCACTCATAGGCGTAGTTGAGAAAATTCCATCGTATGCCAAATTTTCTAAGAATGCTTGCACTAGGAGAATGACTAAACCTATTAGCAAAGTAGGAAAATTAAAAATAGCAGAAGTCGCCACTTTAGCCCATAGAAATTTCCCAAAAAAGTGTGATGACCCTGGCTTGTTTCCAATCCCTATTTCTCTAGGTGGTATGTTGATATAGGATGCCATGATTGACTTAGGAGCTCTCATCAATGTTAAATATTATAGCATATTCGTGTCTTTAGATATAGGTGAACTTAGGGATTCTAGGGTTATAGTCCAACTAGCTGATCATTCCCAAGTAAACCCTAGGGTGATAAATATGGATTTTATGGTTAGAGTGGAAAATCTTGCGTTTCCGGCGGACTTTATGTCCTTGATGTGATGCACTACAGATGTGCACCCCCAATTCTATTGGGGCAATTTTTTTTTTGAAAATATCAAGAACTAAAATAGATGTCCACTTGGTAATATTGACCCTAGAGGATGACATTGATGAGGTGGATTCT
Organism: Rubia peregrina; assembly: GCA_032355705.1. NCBI lineage: Eukaryota > Viridiplantae > Streptophyta > Magnoliopsida > Gentianales > Rubiaceae > Rubia > Rubia peregrina. The sequence continues at coordinate 7,244 of JAULKK010322684.1, read as the reverse complement.
CTATTTCTTCTCTTGCATGTAATGATATAAGCTTATGTGATGAATTTGACCAATTTGATGAATCTTGCATGAGTGATGATGATAAGAGTCTTGATATTATTGATGAAGGAAAACATGTCCTGAGCGTTGATTTTGATGAGAATGTTGATGACACTTATGCCTTGCGTGGTTTTAGTGATACTCTTTCTACCGCGGATTGCTTTTCTATGGAAACTAACATGCAGCGAGTGATGGAGAGTGGCAAGTTAGTAAAATCTCCTAGACCACCTCCTAAACTCGAGGTAAAGGATAAGGAGTCAGGATTAGCTTAGGATGAAAATGAACTCCCGGTTGTTGATAAGGAGCTCGAAGGTAAAGATGATGCTCTATGATAGAATGTAAAACCCACAAATAATTGTGGCTGTGTGTATTCATATATATATATAGTGAGTTTAAAAAAGTATATAAGGTAGAATTAGATATAGAAAATGATATATACAAACTAATCAGGAAGGGTATTCCTTTCTTAACATGATTCTAATTCATTTAATATTCTATTACCCCCCCGAGCGAAGAGTGGGAATTGTAGCAATGCAAATCTTAAACTGTAAGAACTCAAACTGAGGATGAGGTTGACCCTTTGTAAAGATGTCAGCAAGCTGTTGGTCTGTAGAAACATTAACAGCCTTGAGTTTTCCCGAAGACATTATCTCATGCACAAAATGATAATCAATATCAATGTGCTTGGCTCTCTTATGCGAAACCGGATTCTGAGAAAGAAAGAGATCACTATTATTATCTCAAAGCATAATAGGTGGCACACATGAATAAACATGCAAATCCTGAAGTAAACTCATCAACCAAGCTAGTTCCGCAGCAGTATTTGTCATAGCCCAATATTCTGATTCGAAACTAGGACGAGATACCATAGGTTGCTTCTTAGCACTCCATAAAACCAGGTTGGCACCAAGAAAAATGGAATAACCATAAGTAAACCTACGAGTCTCAATACAACAAACCAATCAGTATCAGAATAACCAAAAAATGGTAAAGCGGATGAATTATTGTGAAACTGAAGACCATAGTGCATAGTGTCATAGACATAGCAAATAATTCGAGTAACAACCAGGTAATGGTCATCATTAGGAGCCTGCATATACTGACTGACCATGTTCACATCATAAGAAATGTCTGGACGTGTAATGGTAAATACTTTAGTGCACCAACCAAAAAGCGATAAAGTATTGGATTTTTGAATGGCTTACCCGAATATCTTGAAAACTGTGAAAATGCTACAAAGGAAATTGAAAAAGGCGCCAAATCCTGCATTACAACGCATAACAAAATGTCCTTGGTGTATCTGGCATATCCAAGGAATAAGCCATTGGAAGTAAGAACAACCTCCAATCCCAAGAAAGAAAACCAAGCATGAGGAGCTTGTTTCAAACCATAAATGGTCTAACACAAACAACATACATAATCAGGACGTATCGGGTCTTTGTAACCAGCATGTTGCTTCATATAAATTGGGGGAATCAAGATCACCATTTAAAAATGCATTCTTGACATCAAGCTGATGTAAAGGCCAATTACGAGTGACAAAAAGAGACAAAACTGTGCGAACAATAGATGCTTTAACCACCAGACTAAATGTATAATCATAATCAAAACTAGGTGATTGTGAAAAAACTTGAGAAACTAACCTGGCCTTGTGCCGATCAAGTGAACCATCGGAATTTTATTATAAATGATACACCCATTTGGAGCCAATAACATTTACATTTGGAGGATGCAGAACCAACTCCCACGTCTGCTGATTGTGAAAAACAACCATCTCTGAGTCCATAGAAGCAACCCATTCAGATCCTTGACTGCAGAACGATGACTACGAGACTCGGTCTTCACAAATAAAGCACTCATTAAATCAAAAATATCATAATCAGTTTACCATAAAGAACCAGTGTACAAACTAGTTGTCATCGGATGTCTAGAAGAGGGACCCGGGGCTGAAGATGACTCTGATTTTTAAGGTGGGTATGGAAGCAGAGGAATTGGGCACATCACCCAAGGCAGATGTTGAAGACGATGGGGCTGGGAAAACTAGAGTCGTCGGGACTACCGACTTTGCTGAAGGCGTTGGGGTAGGTGGCGGGTGTGATCGACACGTGACCGGTGTGGCCATCTCATGAGACTGACATACGGAAGGGGTGGCCGGCACATGGATTGGTTTTTTCTACATTATCGGTTGTGTTGGCGGTGCTGGATGCTGTCGATCATGTTGTTTGTCACCTTGTGGCAGACAAACACTATTTTTTGAGAAACCCTGAGCTTCCGGTGACATTTGAAAATTTAAGCCCTCCAAAATTATGGGTGATTCTGAAGGAGAAGATGGTTCAAACACTTTCAATGGAACAGACAAAAACTCTAAAAATTTGAAACATCCCGTGATGATGTATCTGTAATAGTACTAGTACGAGTAACTGAAAAATGACTCATTAAACCAAGCATGGCGAGTGATGTATTCCTTCATTGTAAGAGGATCAAGACATCGATAACCCTTGTACTGTGAACTGTAACCCAAAAATATACAAGACATACTCTGAGGGGCCAGTTTATGCGCAACATATGGCCTCAAGTAGGGGAGAATTTGACAACCAAATGGATGAAAAATGGAGTAGTCTGGCGTAGTCCCAAAAATAATGTAGAGATGGGACTGACCAAATAAAACTGGATTACGCAGTCTGTTAATAAAGTAGATTACATAGAAAAAGCACCATACCAAAATGAATAATGAAGGCCAGAATGATAGAGCATTGATAAACCTGTCTCAATAATATGACAATGCTTCCTCTTTGCACAGTCATTTTGCTCAGTAAGGACATGAAAGATGATGAGGAATGCCCTTAGTCGCAAAATAAGTTCACCTGCGATGATTCACAAACTCAGTTCCACCATCACTATAAAAAAACTTTAATGATGGTAGAGAACTGATTCTCAACAAGTGCTTCAAATTACATATAATCCTCTACAAAATCATACTTGCGTCGTAGAGGATATAACTAATTAAACTGAGAGTGATCATCAATAAAAATGACATAATAAAGGTACCCGACATGAGAGATAACGGGTGAAGGTCCTAGAGGTCAAAATGAACTAAATCAAGTATGTGTGGTGCACATTAAAAATTACATTAAATGAAAGACGCTTGTCTTTAGCCATCTCACAAGAAGTATATAAATGAGGCTTAGCCAACAAAATAGTAACTGATAAACTACTAGTTTTATTCAAAGATGAAATAACAGAAAATGAATATGTCCTAACCTACTATGCAATAGTTCAAATGAGGCCTTGGCTTTATTTGAATTAACAAATGAAATTAAAGAAGCACCATAACAATCTAAAATGTAGAGACCTCCATAATTGTGTCCTCGACCCACGAGCTCCTTGGTAACCTTGTTTTGAATAGTGAGAGAAGTGTCATGAAAACAAAAAACATCATTTAGATCTATTGTTAACTTGGCAATAACAAATAAATTCTTGGTGACATTCGAAACAACCAAGACATCAGATAAAGTGAGGCAATCAGAAATCCGAGAATTGTCAACATGGGAAGTATGCAAATAAGAACTATTGCAAAAATAAAAATGATGATTACCATTATAAGGAGCGGCGCTATTTAGGTTGGAACTTGAAGCGGTCATGTGATTGGTAGAACCAAAGTCCATGTAATCAGGGGTGGCATTTAGTTGCTGATAATAATGTGGTTGAGCAATGTTTGTGGAATTGACCTCTTCGCGAGCAACATGTGACAGTTTGTAACAAAATTTAGCAAGATGACCGTGATGATGACACCACTGGCAGACATAATTGGGCTGACTGCCCTGTGGAGGAGCGCCACCACCGGCCGACCATGGTGTCCGACTGTCGTCTCTCCCACGGTCACGACTAGACTATTCGGACCCCTATTGAGAAGGAGTAAAAGCAGAAGGTAACGGTCCAGAGGTAGAAGAACGAGCTTTGAGTGAAAAATCTAAAGTCTCAGCATCAGAAACAATAGTGTATGAAGGATGTAAATGATCTTTCACTATTTGAGTAGATGAAAACCAGTACAATTTATCATTCAAGTCACGATAAAAAACAACATCAATATCCTCATCATTAAGAGGATGACCAAGAACACGTAATTTACCATGGGTGTCCTTAAGATGAGCATAATATATCTAAACAGATTGATTATCTTGACGAACTCCATATAAATTATCACAGAGATAAAGGAAATAAGAACAATAATTTTTCTGATATTTAGTAGCTAAAGCATCCTATGTCTGAGCAGCAGTGACCATACCATCAACTACTGACATTGCAGAAGGTGCCAGAGATGAAAAAAGAGCGGGTTGGACTAGCTGATATGTCTGAATCCAAGTATCACAAGCATTAGCATCCTCAGAAGCCTTATCATCGGATTATAGGAAACCGAGCTCGCAGGTGCAGTAGCGCACTTAAACGAACCATCAACATAACCAATCAATTTGATAATTCTTAAAACAGAGGTAACTTGAGTATGCCAGTGAGAGTAGTTGGAACCATCAAGCTTAACGATGATGCAGTGATCAATGATGGAAGAGTAATGGACGTTGTCAGGAATAAGCAGGAACATATACAAAAGAAAAATAAAATCACACCAAAGACACAACAAGCTTGTGAATGGCAATAGACGACTGATCTAACTTTTGTGCATGGAATGTGGAGCATCAACGAACAACAGCGGATAGTGTAGGTGCCAATGAACGGATCAGCAGGTGTGAGGAGCATGAAGGCAATGCGTGATCGGTGACAGGCGGCGCAAGAGATGGCGCGTGGAGAAGCAATGTTGGTTCTCCGATTGGCGATCACCGGAAACCTTAGAGCGGCGGTGGTGGCGATGGGCGGTGGTCTGAGATCAGAAAATGCAGGGAGAAATTTGGAATTTTTTGGGAAAATCCAAAGAATATTTAGAGAGACCCAACTGATACCATGATAAAATGTAAAACCTACAAATAATTGTCACAGTGTGTATTCATATATATAGTGAGTACAAATGGTATATTATGTAGAATCAGATATGGAAAAGGATATATACAAAAATATTCAGAAAGGATATTCCTTTCTTAACCTGATTCTAATTAATTTAATATTATATTATCTGTGGAGACCCAACGGTAGGTTTACTCTAATTTGAATGCATTAAGAAAATAAGTCGTGAGGGGGATAGTAAAAATCTATGATTTTCTTTGTTTTGGGTGTTTTTAGTACTTGGTTGTTTGCATGTTTTTGTTTGTGTGGCAAAGGATTTTGTTGGGAATTCTTGATGTTGTTGAGTCTAAGATCACGTCTTGTGATTTTGGTTAGGAGAAAATAGGATTGGGTGAAAAAGTGTTAGAAAAATAAAGGTGCGGGAGAGCAAGAGTCGTGTAAGGCTTATGTTAGAAGAATTGGCATGAGGCCTTCACATGGCATGGTTGTGCCACGCCTCATGCCAGTAAAAAGTACTGTAGTCGGGAAGTGCAAAATTTTGGCAAAAATAAAACTTTTAAAAAATAAGTATTTTTGCCCCATTAATTCCGCAGCTTTTGTCTTCCCCAAATTGGTTAGTACCAGTGGTACTACACCAAGAATTAACACATTCTCTAAGAATGAATTCATGAAGCTTTTACTCCAAGAATTTCCATTTTCCCCAAACCATTATTACCTTCTTTTTGTATCTCTCATAAACAACCCACATGTGGGGCATCATTGATTCTCTGAATCCGAATTCAGAGTACCTTCTCCCATCAATTTATATTATTTAACTTACTCTAATTACTTCAAAAACATCCACCCTCATTTCACAACAGGAAGAATTTGAATTTGGGCCTTTTCTCTCAAGAGATAGCACTCTTTGCTTTTTCTTGTTTGATCTTCATCTCCTAGCCTCCAAATCTGGGTAAATCTTTGAACTTTGTGTTCACTTGCTTTCATTGGCATGGTTTTTTATTTATGTAGAGAGCTTCAAAATTTGATTTTTTTTAATGTTTTATGGGAGTGTGTGGGTTATGTGCATGATGTTAGATTAAACTAAGTGTGGGGGAAGATTACGATCCTTGAGTTGAGATGACATGATTTTCTATATGTTGGGTGTTTAGGAAGAATGATTCTTGCTAAGTGATCTTTGTGCATAAGTTGGGTATATTTTGCCATTACCGTTTTCTCTTGTGTTATGATAGAATGAGTCCTAAGAGGAAAAAGGTAAAACTTCCCGACGTGATAAAGGGAATGGTTTAACTAAAGTTGGGAGAAAAGAGCCAAAAAAATTTCACCTCATACTCCAGCCATTGTTGATGAGCCCATGGGATTGACTAACATCACCGGGTATCTCAATAGGCCAAGGAGGAAAATCTTGGAGACCATGTTTGCGTGAAAAGAGACTTTAGTGGCACTAGGCCTACTCGAACCCATCTCCTACTTCTTACTTCGAATTGGCCTAAAGGGCTTCCTCAAGATGCACTCCAATATGTACAATACGGTGTACTTTGAACTTCTTGGCAATTGTGGAGCAAACACAGGACAGTGGTGGAAGAAGGACCATCACATTCCACTTGGACGACCACGAATACTCAATGACCAATAAGGAAGTCACTCAAGATTTTGGGTGAAAGTACGGGAAGGAACATCTAAAGACACAATGATAAGGTCTTCCTTTCTCTTTGGAAAGCTTTTGGAGAAACTTGACGGGCATGTATAGGAATCATTTGGGCAAGAGTACCACAATTTTCCACTCGGCTTTGAGGTATATTCACCAACTCTTATCTATGAGTGTTCTTATTCATGGAGAGATCTCGCAATGCCCCAATAGAGACGTGCAGATTCTTAGGGCAATGATTCTGGAAGGTAACTTCTGTCCCAAATTGGTGGTAATATTTATGGAAGAATGCCTAAGCACGGGAAGGAAACGAACTGAAAAGATACCTATGGGAGGAATGGTCGGCCTACTTGCACTGTACCTAAGACATGTGACTCTTTTCTACTTTGCTTTGGTGAATTTCGGTTGTTCGAGGATCAATTATACTATGGAAAAGTTGGCAAGAGCTTCTATGATCGCCACCACCACTACGGAGGATCTCTTTGTTTGGCTTTATGGTTGGCTACTGATAAGACGTCAAAAACATGTATTTTCCGAGACATTTAACACCTCTTTTGTTATTTTTTTGTTGAATATTGCTAGATTTAGTTAGGTTTACATCATAAGG
>JAULKK010322665.1:0-11303 GCA_032355705.1 Rubia peregrina | reverse complement strand
CTAATAAAGCAACATGAACACACTGTCCGAACCAGCTTCTACTTGGAGTACCATCCATGCTATGTTATCAAAGCATGGTGTTTCCCCTCTACAAAACGATGCTAATGATTGGTGATGTCTTTCAACAACCTCCCAATTTTACACTTCCATGTAAACAAAAAGTGGCACTTAGTTGGTTGTGCATGATTCGACAGATGCATAATCTCATTAGCGGAGAACTATGTCACAGACTCACGGTGCTCTGCTCTTTTTGTTGTTCCACAACAGAAAGCTCAAAAGAGTAGGCCATCCGATGCTATTTGCATTTTAAGTAAACAACAAGATGGCTTCATAAGAAGCCAACTTGAGTGACCATTATCGGAATTGATTCCTATAACCAGCTCGACCCTGTCCCAAACTCAACCAAAGTTTTTGTAATGCTCCCCACATTCCACATAAAGAGTCCTGATTCCTGAATGTGCACCTTTTTTAATTTTAGCCATCTGAGTCAATTATGGAGTATGACTTTTAATTGTTCGATCATGTAATGAAAAACCACCCCATAATCTAAGCAGAAGCAAAGTTAAAGACTTAAGAGGGGTCTCAGACTCAACAAAAGATCCACATATTTTCCCTTCCTATATCATACTTCCACAAAACAAAACAAAGAACCCCAGTAGGCAAACCAAACCCTTAACCCAGAAACAAAAATGTGTTGTTCATCCATATAATTGAGCAAAAAATAGGCCCACAAGTTACATGGAAGCTTGTAATTGTGGCTTGAATTAACCTGAAGTGGTGGTTGATGTTGAGATGGGTGGACGGAGCATGTGGGGGAGGAGGGAGGAGGTTGATGCAGGGAGCATCGAACTTGACAATTTCTGGGCGATTGAAGGTTACAAGCGGAACTGAAATAGATCGGCCTCCAACACTGCACTGCATTCTTGTGTGATTGAAGCTGCAAAACACAACCCAAGAGAGTGATAATGATATGTGTGACTGCCTGACTGGGGTTGAAGTTTTAATCTTACTCTCCTGTCCTATTATTATTGTCATACAGTAGCTGTAATTATTTTTTGACTGGATACAGTACCAGTATTTTAAACAAGAGTATAAGAAGTCTATCTATAATATATTATTAATTTATTGTCATATGGTATGTAATGAAGAGATGCATTTTAATTTTTTAAAATACAGATTATATTTACAAGTACAAAAATCCTAGAGAAGGTTCTCAAGATAGGTCACCTATCTATAAGTTATAGACATGTCAAAAACCTAATTGCACTTGAGAAACATATGGAAGGAATTTTAAAACGGACCGGATCGAGTTATAACACATATGAACCAAACCTCCTTCTCCTCCTCCTCCTCCTCCTCCTCCTCCTCTTTGTAACTTTCATTCCTTTGATTCAACCATTATCTCAAATCCCAAATCCCAAATCCTTCCACATCAATCTCTGCCAATTTGCGTCACTCCGAAGAAATCCCCAACCTCCATCTCTCTGATCGAACGACCGATATCCGAGTTACAATTCAACGTGCAAGAAGATCTAATTCTCAATGACAGAGATCTACTCGGAATCGAAATCGATTAAATTCACGTATTCTCTTTGTCAGATCAATTCAAACTACTTTTCAAAAACAATTCGAACAAAGCTCAGTTCGAATCGAATGAAATTTGATCTCATTGAGGTCAATCACATCTGAAGTATACATCACAAGGTAGTTACCACAAATACACAGCTTATGTTATAGAATTGGACATGAATGAAATCTTTTGGACGTGAATCTCTGAATTCAACTGCTATTAACATGTAAAAAATATGCGATGAACATTAGCAAAACAAACTAAATACTACTGAAAACTTTCATATGAACTATGCATTTATTACCTTACAATACATACCGCTTGTATTAAAACAAACATTTATTTTAGAACCGAGAATATGGATTATTATTGTTAGAAGGTATTGTATAAATTTGGTTATTAACTGTGTATGTTATGTTAAAACATGCATATATTATTCTACAAGTAATAAATGTTATAGTAAACATATGAGACTAGAATTTGATAGTTTAAAATTGTCATTGTATATTGATTACTTTACCAGAAGCACTGTTTAAATAAAAACACACATTTGATTTAAAATTGTCAATTCCTCTTATGAATAGATTTTTTTTTTGCAAGGATATGTATGATAGGTAATGCATAAGTTACCTTATGTATCATTTCTATTTTATTAAAACAAGTATAGGTTAGCCGACAACTAGTATTTCTTATAGTACACAAAATAGAGGTTAAATAATTTTGTAGTTTTTCGAATTTTCATACAAACTGTATTTAATACCTTACAACATGTATTAATTACATTAAAACCTGTATTTATTTTCAAACACATATGTAGATTTTTCTAATTTAAATAAAAAAGATGTCACAAAAAATCTTATCGGCTTGAAAGTAACAAATGCAGAAGCATTGCATATTTTGTATATAATGCATGCAAATGTTGTCGATTTCATGTACAAGAAAAACTCTCAACATCGGACAAAAGGTAAGATATAGGATAAATACTACAAGTGCTCGTGTACTGGTAAACCAAATAGCTCTAAAGGCGACATTATCAGCTCTATTACTTGTTAGAACCTGAAGGTGGTTCTGCAACAAAAAAAAGGAGAGGAAAAGAAAGAATTTGGTTAGTAAAAAAATATGTGTAAAGTAAAACATATACCACCAGGGGATATGAAAAGAACATTGGATTGAACATTAGGCTATTAATTATTCACTGGGAAAAAAAATCCTCCATTAGGGAACTTATATTTACAATAATATTTCTATCTAGATTGACAAGCATTCTCTAATACAATGAAATAATTATCAATCTTTAAGGGTGAATCATCTTCAAATTCCTCAAGTTCAAAGTCATCTTCACCTGGATCCTCCTTGTGATGTAATGTCTTGTGGAGTCCAATTTTCCGTATTTATGATTTCTTAAAAGTTACATCCACTTCAATTTTAGATCCAGCTCATGTAAGAAGTCATACACATTGAATACTAAAAATGCAACATATAAGTAAAAAACTGCAGTTTTGAAATCAAAACGAACAATCAACAAGAAATGAAAACAAAAACTCATACACACTTCAACTAACAATAACACAATGGATACAAAGAGATGCAACATATAAGTAAACAAACGTTGTTCCTAATTCAAAAGGAACAATCAACAAAAAAATAAATAAAATCATACACATTACAACTAACAAGTACACATTGGATACTAAAAGATGAAAGATATAAGCAAACAAATGCAATTTCTAATTCAAAACAAACAATCAACGAAAAATGAAAATTTAAAAAGTCATATACAATACAACTAAAAATTACACATTATATACTACATATGCAACATATAAGTAAATAGATGCAGTTCCTTATTCAACACGAACAATCAACACGTTTGTTGTAACAACACGAGGAGAATCCAAAACCCATATTATAGAAAAACACACATAGCAACTCAAAACATAGAAAAATGATGCCTATTCAATAATCAAAACTATAAAATCAAAGTAAGAACAATTAACTACCTCAAAAAAATATCTAAAAACACATAGGAAAAAGAGAACAAAACCGAACTATCCAATGAATCCAAATAAACAAGCAAGAAAACTAACCACAATCGACACATAAAAGTAGAGAACAGACGAGAAGATGCCGGAACGGAGATTACACAACTATGGTGGAACTGGGGATGACTATGATATGTTACGAGATGAGGTGATAGCAACGACGACAGAGGTTACAAGAGGAGAATACGGTGAAACTGAGATTATACCAGTCCTCTTAGTTACTATGTTTTCTCCTGGTACCCAGTTCTTCAGTGATCTTGTCTTTGTTTTCTTTGCTATTTTCCACTTGATCATCTGTTGTGGTAGATCCCTACCCCATAGATTTCACTTCCAACCCATGTGTTTGATACTATTAATTTGGTCTGCAGAAAGGAATTATTCCTGCAATACTTTGCTGCTAGAAGTTTGACCATTAGTGAATCCTTATTTTGCCATATCTTCCATGAGTGCTTAGTAATAAGAGCTTGATTTATATGTTTGGCAGATCTAAGTCTCAATCATGTTAAAGATTGTGATTTGCACATATTATTCCATGATAATGTACACTTACTTCATTTAGGTCGCCTTTCCAATTAAATCTAACTGTGACAATGTACATTTCCTTCAATATTGTGTCAGGGAATTATAATATACCTAATGGTTAGAGTGCATAGCTAAGATCACATGTTTTGCCAGTGTGATCCTCCATGTCAGGTTAAGACTTTTTGTCTTCTATATGTTATACATTTCTCTGATTATACTGATTGATTTTCTATATATCTTGCATTTCCATTATGATAAATTAATTTCCCTTCCTAGATATTTTCTCCCTATCCTTTTATTGTGTACAATAAAGGTATATCTAAGAAGGTTTTTTACCTGTGCTGGTGTGTTTGGACAAACGTGTATTATTGACTTACTAAAATTTACCAACTAGTATAATCTAATTTTGTCAACTTATTCAATTATACTTTATATTATAATATTAATGTAATAAATAGTATTAATATTTTATTTCTTAGTTTCTCTATCTTACTAGGAGAAACATAAATAGTATTAATAAATCATCATGAACTGCTATATGTTTCGCCCTTGATAGTAGATGGTATTGAAATGGGTATTATGGAGGAGTAATTAGTCAATGGAAATCTATGGGGTAGGAATCTACCACAACAGATGGTCAAGTGGAAAATAGCAAAGTAAAATTAGAGAACGGACGAGAAGATGTCGGAACGAAAATAAACACAAAACGAAGGTCGAATTTGGTCTACTTAGACTACTATAAGTAGAGTCTATATGTCACGCAAAAAACTCACACCATTCTCAAGTTCCCCATTTCTTCTAAACATGAGTCTTATTCCTTTTTTCTTGAAGTCTTTGTTTGTTGTTCTGTCGAGGTGATAGTCCTTTGGGTTTGCGTGAATCCGAGATAATTCTTATATGTTAATTGTTACCTTCTATGGTTTTATCCTAGGGAATGTTGTCCACAACGAGACTCATTCATTTTCAAGGGCAACGAGTTTACTTGTGACTCCATCATTTTATGATTGCTTGAAACATGATTTATTATTTGCAATTTAAGTTTTTAATTGTATGCATGAATAAATAATAAATTCATTATTCTTTCATGAGTATGTAAATTGCTCATGTAATTTTTGTTTTTTTAAAAAAATTTCATGCTATTATCAATATGACAAAGTCTTGTGCAAGACAGCCTCACAGCGAGACCAGAGATTAAATTGTAAAGAATTCAGTATGGGGTTTTTAATTGAAGTTTTAAAAGTTCAGGGGCTAGGTGTGTAATTTAGTTAATTTACATTTAAGTTCAGGTATAAATATTAATATTTCATCTTCTCTCATAGCTCTCTCCCCTCACATCTCTCTCCCCTCACATCTCTCTCCCCTTTTATGCAACCGCTCTGCTTCTCTCCCATTTTCTCTCTGAGCTCCAAATTTCATCCGCTCTTTTCCTTCATTTTGACTGCACTTTTCTCCATTTTCTTCCATATTTCTCGCGCATAGTGATTCGTGATGAACACAAGGAAGTTGCACTTCATTTTTTATAGCAATTTTGCCGATTTTAGCTTCAATTTTTGACAAAATTCGACCTTCATTTTGTGTTTATCTTCGAAGGTAATGTCTCCTCTTCAATTTTTTATGTATATTTCTTTTTTTTCTTTTTGTTTTTTTATTTATGTGATTTTCTAGGGTTTATGTAGGTTATACTGACTAATTTTTGGGGATTTCTCTATTTTTTGTGTTTGGTGAATTGTTCTTACGGGTTTGTGCTAATTTTTGTGTTGTTATTTCTTGCATGTCTAAGAACACTTGCCTCAATGCTGCTCCAATAAAGAAGGAAGAAAGATCTGTAAGTTTTATTATTTTGCAGCAATGATGTTTTAGATACTGTTGTTGATATTTCTCATTTTCTATTTGATGTTTCATGTTTAGATTTTAAGTGTTGTTATCTGTGTTGGTGTGATGTTTTAATTTCAGTGTTTGATGTTTGTGGTGTTTTCATGCTTATGCGTGTAATTGTTGTTCAATTTTGATTGTGTCTAATATCTTAGGATCTTGTTACAATTTGTGCTAATTTTTGTGTTGTTATTGTTGTTCTTAGATGTCTAAGAACACTTGCACACTGTTGATGAAATCAAGAAGTAAGGATTAATTTGTAAGTTTGATTAATTTTCATATGTGATGTTTTAGCAACTTTTGTTGATGTTTCTGGTTTTATGTTTAATAATTCACGTTTAACCTCTAAGTATTGTTATCTGCGTTGGTGTGATGTTTTAATTTCAGTGTTTGATGCTTGTATCATGCTTAAGTGTGCAATTGATGTTCAGTTTTGTTGTTTTTTTATTCTATGCGATATCTTAGGGGTTTGTTACTATTTGTGTTGTTCTTTTTATTTCTTAAATGTAAAAAATACTTGCCCACTTATGCTGCAATTAAGAAGGAAGCAGGATATTAAGTTTTCTTCTTTTTCAGCTGTGATGTTTTAGATACTATTGTTGATGTTTCTCGTTCTGTATTTGATCTTTCATATTTAAACTTTAATTATTGTTATACGTGTTGGTGTGATGTTTTAATTAAGTGTTTGATGCTTGTGGTGTTTTCATGTTCAAGTATGCAACTGATGTTTAATTTTCTTGTTTTGATATTTTAGTGTGTGTTTTTAATGTTTTCAAATTTTCAAATTGATGTTTTATATGCAGTATGCAATGTTTCTCAATGTAGTTTTCAATGATGTTATGTGTGCTATTGTGATGTTTTAACTACAGATGCTGATATTTTTATTACTGCATGTGATGTTTTATATTATTTGACATGAATATTTTCCATGTCACAGCTCTACAACACCATTGATGAGTTAATAAAAAAATGTTATGAGGAACCATGCTCCGAAGGTGTTCCCTATAATAAAGAATCATAATCGACCTTTGATATGTGCATTGATGGAGTAGAAGAGCTATCCTCTTCGAAACCAGCAGGAGAGAATGCACGTCTGTGAATAAGCAAGCAATGAAGGAAAACAAGTGAGGGAAAAAAGAATTTTATATTTTGGGATTTATTGTTTAAGATGATGTTTTATAAATATTGATTTATTTGTTAGATCCGAGACACTAGATTCTTATTGATTTTTAGGTTGATTTGGATTTTTTCCAGTTTTTATGTTAGTGATTTTTTGGGCATTTTAACCCTTTTGTATTGAATGACGTTTAATGGTGCGATAATTATAGCGATTGACATTTTCATAGGATGACGTAAAAATTAAAGGTTTCTACTTTTATATGCTAGTTTTATATATTTTTGTCGTGCCAGTGACGAGTCATTTAATTAAATCAATTTTGAGTTATCAGTGTTTGATGTTTTATGTCTTGTTCATCCGTAATACACATAAAGGGATACATATCATCTCATATCTGTAAATTATCATGTAAAAAACAATAACATCAGTGGATAGAAGTGGAACATCAAAATAGTTTTTTCAAATGCAACAACAGTAGAATGTATATTTTCAACAATAGTTTGAGATATTTTACTATCTAAATTTTGAACTTTTAACTTATATTTTCTTTTAAAAATGACATACTGAATTCAACTTAGATAGCCGGTCGGACCACCTCACTGGAAAGTTGCACCGCAGGTGGGTGAAACCCATGTACCGTTCCCAGCACTGCAAATTCGATGGAATATACATCTACACTACGAATTCATCTCCCAAGCTTCCTTCACCGACTCACTCTACCGGCGAGGCATCTAATATCGCAAAGAACTGGAGGAGCTCCGACGATTGTTGAAACGGCTTCATAGCCTACCAGAGAAATCCACTTAATTCTGGTGATTACACAACTTTGTTGCCATATATAATCCGGCTGAAAGCGACATAGAATGGCAGTAAATCCGACTGATTTCAAGGATAATGAAGCACAAGATAAACTAGAGTTAGCAGAAGAGGGTTTACGGAAGAGGGAGGAAGACGAAACATGTGTTATATTTTCTGAAATTGCATACTAGTCTCTGAGTTTCAATACTTATTATAAAATATACCCCGAGTCATTAATATTTCAAAATTTTCCCCAGAATTTGATTTTGCATTTCCATAATTGTAGTATAGTATCTGGTCTCGTAGGATACAGACTCTATCAATATATTGATGCAGGGTGAATGGCGACAAAAATTGAAAAAGCGATGGATCGTCGCAAAGGTCCGACACAGTTTTGAGCATAACTTTTACGTCTGAAGTCAGAATTAAGCGAGGCCAGTACTGTTGGAACAGTCTCGACAAGTAGAACATGTAAGGTATTTTTTTTGGCTATTTGAGCTCATTTAAGTCCTCAAAACGGCAATTTACTCTTTTTTACTATTTTCCAGGTTTTTGTTTTATTTCTGAATTTTTTTTATTACAAGGTTTCATTATAGTATTTAAGAACCTTTTGTATTATTCTGATATTTTATCTTTCATAATAATATTTTCAATATTGTCTCTCTGGTGGACTTTAGTATCAAAAGTTAGGGTTTGTGCTTGGAGCCCTTGATTGTTCTTCAAAGATTCGTGCTTGCGGATCTCTTTTAATTTTTTATAGAGTCATATATATTAAAAAAATCACCCCTTCTTCCATTAGTGACGTCATGCGACATTATTTGATGGGGAAAAAATAAACACGTTTCAACCCAACCCGACAATAACCCAACTCGACCCTATATCACCCTATATTCCTTTGAGTATGAATATCACCCTATATATGCTCACTCCATATACAAGATTCATCCGTAGGAGTAACGTAGGAAATTGCAATTAATATTGCAATTAAAGTGCTTTTATAACCCTATCTACTTTACGTAAGTGTCAATATAACTTTTTGATAATTGAAAGTGCAAATATAACCCTAGATAGTTGATGTAAGTGCAATTGTACCCATTCCGACTGAATTGTGTCAAAATTTGATAAAATGACTATTTTACCCCTCTGAATTTAAAAAAAAATGGGAAAGGAAGGAAATTACCTCATTCTCCTCCAAAACACTTCTCCCTCACTTCTTCTCCCCTAATTCGATGAACTCAATTGAACCACTGTCAAAACCCTTATCCCTCATTTCTTCTCCCCCAAAGCCACTGTAGCGCCTAACAGCTCCATTGTTTTCATCGGCGCCTCTTCTTTAAGCATTGCCGCTAGTACTATTTGAAGGCCACCGGAGCAGAGCATGATACAATCAAATATCACAGAGCCATACAAAGTCACCCGAACCAAGACTATCTCTTTCGTGCCAAGTTCTCGCTGTGATCTTGAGCGGGTTCTTGGGGGTGACGCCACCTGGAGCAAGATTTTGTCGGAGAATGAGGCTCTTAAAGTGGGTTCGCCTGTTAGGGTTTCAAGTCTGGGCTGGGGGTTGTGGTGGCGGTGGCGGTGGCGGGTTCGCAAGTTAATGTTTCACAGCGGGCTGGGGGTGGGGATGTTGGTAATGGGTAGGGATGAAGGCCGCGGGCTCGCAGGTTAGTCACGACGAGGTTAGGGCTATGGTGGGGGTGGTGGCGGCGGGTTCGCAGGTTAGGATTTCACGACGGAGCTAGCTGATTAGGGGTGGTGCGGTGGCGTTGGTGTTGGCAATGGCAGAGGTGGTGCTGGCTAGCTGGCTGGAGATGGTGGTGGCCCGACGGTGGAAGTGGTGGTGGTGGTGGCCTGGAGGTGGTGGTGGCTTTGCGGTGGAGGTGGTGGTGAGAGGGTGGTGGTGGTAGGGCTGGGTGGTAGTGGTGGCGGAGCTGACTGGTTAGGAGTGGTGGTGGTGGTGGCGGAGGTGGTGGTGGTGGGGAGGCGGGAAGTGGTAGTGGTGGTTGGATGGAGGTGGTGGTGGTGAGGGCAGAAATGTCCTAATGCTTTTAGATTTCAGGTTAAATGCTTTTTAGTCATTTTATATGTGGTCAGCGTCGGTTAACGCCGAAAATAGTGTATTAGGGTTATATAGATACTTATATTAACTAGTTAGCATTGTTTTTGCACTAAATTATTTGAGAGTTATATTGATATTTAATCAAGTAGATATAATTATATTAGTATATATCCTACTATTAATCTTGGAATGACTTATAAAAAGGTCTACTGTAAGCCAATTTTTGCAGTTCTCTTCCCTCCCCTCTTTATTTGATTTATTTTTTCTTATAAAATCTTTATCATCGACTTCTCTATCTCTTGAGACAGCCGATAAGATTATTCAGATATACAGGGAATAACGTTTCAATTTTATTGGATTTTAGTGCTTCTACATTGGAAAAGAAAAAAAATCTTCCTGTAATGGCGTAAATTTCAGTTTATTAACCACTAGCATATTATAAGTAACAGTTTTACACATTCGAACTCAAGAAATTAAGCTGCGAATACAAAATGATCGTACAACCACAATTTAAATTGAAAGCTATATGTATACCAAATATAAGGATGATCCACGCACGCATATATACACAACATGAGAAGCTGCTCTCTAGCTTCGATGCACTGCAGTCGCTGAGAATGTAAAAATTCCCAGCGCCGCCACGGCCGCGGCAACCGATAACCGGCGGCTGTTTCGGGCCATTTTCGGGTACGCTTGGCGGGTGGAGATGGCCAAGACCGCTCCAGTGAAGGCAAAATTGAGAGCCAACACAAAGCCATGAAATAAAGATGGCTTTTCGTTGAAAAGAACCCTTGGAACTGGAATACTGCTGTAGTTTGAAGTCTTCATGTGGTCATATGGGAGGTTTAAAAGAGCAAAGGCGGCCACAAATGTAACTACCAATATAAATTCATCCACTTGAAGCTCTGGAGACGAAGTGGTTTTATTCACAACAACGTTGGGAGCCATGAGAGATCTAGGACTACAGCTAATTATCCCTTTCAATCAGTCGCCCCAGCGAAAACTTAATCGCGGTGCTCGGTGTTCGGTGTGTGTATATATATATTATATACTCCGTATATAAAATAAATAAAGAGTACTCTCCTTATTCAGCTAAGTTTGACACACTTTCTATGTTGGAACGTTCATTTTATTTTGACACATTCCAAATTTGATATAGTTTAAGGTAATTTCCACCATTCATTTTGCCTTTTCTTCTTCTTATTCATTTTGGTCCACACAATTAAAAAAAATTAAAAGATTGTGTCCAAAAGTGATGTGTCAAACATTAATTAACAGAGAGTACTGAAGGTGAAGGGAAATTTCTTTGATCTTAGACCA
>JAULKK010322655.1:255-11304 GCA_032355705.1 Rubia peregrina | reverse complement strand
TTTTTAGAAGTTGTATTCAACACAAGTTCATCAAGGAATAGCATGGCATAATACCCGCATTCCCAACAACTGCTTTATCGTCTGTGCTTAGAGATAAAATCGCAATTGTCAAGTCATGTCAATGCATGTAATAGAAAAAAAAATACTTAGTACTTTTAAAACCAAGTCAAAAGATAAAAAGACTTACATTGATGTTCATTATTTTCCTATTAAAATCAGGGGATGGTTATGTCTCTCTCTTTTCTCTCTACTATTTATAAGCAAGCTCGTAGATATAATAAAGAGAAATATTGGAAACAACGATTTGACGACATAAATTACATGAATAATGGAAAGGATTGAAATACATTAAAATCACCCGGTTTTTTATATAATGGTGGGATTTCATTCCACCGCTCAAGGTGAAAAATATCATTCGTATTGATGATGAGGAACCAATGATCGGAACGTTAAAATTTAACAAACTAATAAATTTAGTTTTTAAATTATGCGTTTTTTAACTTTTACGTGCAATCTTTGAGTAAAATGGTGCACATAGTTCAATGAGATGATTTTTACAAGATATTTTGCAGTTTTGGTCGATGATTTTTTTTTGTACATTATTATTCAAGATGATTTTTTTTGGACTTTTACCTACTTGGCTACATCAATTTAAACTTGATTCTTGTCCAGTTGAACAAGTAAACCTACAAAATTCGTGCACTATTTGTTCTAAGTGAAATTGCAAAAGCTGAACAAAATCATAAGATATTGACGAACCAATTTAGTCCTGATTCTTTCTGTACGGTTCAGTTCAAAATAGTTTCTTCGTAACACACATGCAAGCACATTGCTTGCTGTGTGTTTTTGTTTTTAATTTTTAAAAAGAGTTTGCCCGCATAATGCACATAAAAATGAATTTGTGTTTAATCAAGGAATAGTTTATCCTTACAAATTCTCATTTATTAGACTAAAGAAGTGCAAGTTGAAACTCTTGAAACTTTTCCAAGCAGGGGCGGACATAGGACGTAACCAGGATTTTTTTATACAAATTTTTACAGCTGATTTTTTTAAAAAAATAGTGCACCCCACCAATTATTCCCAAATACAAAAAATAGTGCACCCCACCAATATATATAATTGGTGCACCCCGTATATAAATTCCTAGGTCCGCCACTGTTTCCAAGTTATATATAACCTTCGTTTTTGCTGACGGAAAACTCATAGTGAGATCAAAATGTCTTCAGGCTGCTGTTGGCTCCCCTGGGGCAGATATGGTGAATTATTCCTACTTGTTCGATTTCTATATTCGACTCTGTTTTTGCTCTTTGAATGATTTTAATCTTACGTGTTTTTCGGAATTTTTTTATGTGAAGGATAAGATAAAAAGGAAGGAGCTGGTGAACTCGGCATCACCAAAATCTGGTTCGAATTGCAGAAATGAAGTCACGTCCTGAGTGTGTGTTGTTTAAATTTCGTAGCAGTAAAGAAGTGGCTGTGTGGATTTAGAGGCAGCTGGAGAAGTGGCTGTGTCTGCAGCCTTCAGTAGTATTGTGCCTACTTCAAATTGTATCTTGCTTTATCCTTCTGCAGCCTCCTCTTCATCAATCATCATCAATCAGTATTATTCGATAATCAAGCCTTATGCTCATAAAATCAAGAGCATTGATTCGACATCGTAATAAATTAAAACGATCATTTTCAGGCAAGAATCGTACAAAATATATGGTGTGCGGACAACGTGCATGACCAAAAACAAATTATCATTTCTAACCTTTTAGCTTTAATAAAGAAATATAAATTCTTTCCTTGTAGAAAAGATTATAAATGGTAGTTATCTTATAAAATTAGTTTTCTTGTAGGCTAGGTTAGATTAGATGATAATTTACTTATAAACTTTAGAACCATATTCCTGTTAGAATTTGGTTTGTCGTAGCCCAATATATTGTAACCCTCATCATTGATGAGGTGTGTCATTGATGTGATATCAGTTCATCATAATAATTAAAGTCTATTATTTTATAGAAGCTTAATTGTTGATTGCAAAATACGAATTTTATTTTCGTTTCTAAGTAACTACTAGAATGTAATTATAATTCACAAGTATGATAAAACTTTACGTGCAAACTTCGTGTAAAATGATGCAGATAGTTTTTTTTAAAACAAATTCAATTGTTTTCAAATAAAAAAAAGCAAAATGTTGTATCTCAACCAAACAGAGTAGAATATGCATATTACGCCTACCGAATATCACGCCTACTGCACTGAGATTGGTGAGATTCATACGGGTGCTCAAGACTGGCTTTGTACTCACAGGCAGCTTGCAGAATGATCTGTAGTCAAAAAAATTGAAGCTCTGGGTGCTGCTTCCTGTGACAGTAGCTACATGATGACAACATCATGCATCTGTATTAGAAAAACTAGAGCTAGTTAAATGACTGAATTTCAGTAAGAATTAAACATCACACTACTGCAAAAATAAGGTCACAGGCACTAGTAATTCACCACAAGGGCACCAATATTCCAGGTCCTTGGAATACCGAAGCCTAAGTGACCTGGTGCTACTACATAGTTTT
This sequence comes from Rubia peregrina, assembly GCA_032355705.1. Lineage (NCBI taxonomy): Eukaryota > Viridiplantae > Streptophyta > Magnoliopsida > Gentianales > Rubiaceae > Rubia > Rubia peregrina. The sequence goes on along the minus strand of JAULKK010322655.1, from coordinate 8,749 downwards.
GAGCACTGGTAAATGACACCGGTGCTCAACATTTTAGGCACCGGGTGCATGTTATTTGACCACCGGTGCACTAATTCTCGCACCGGTACACTATGAAATTTACATGTGCATGGTGTAGTCATCTAGTGCTAGAAATTGTGCACCAGTATGTTAACATTTATCTCGGTTCTCAAAATGTTCAACACCGGTATTGAATCCCATGTTGTACCTACGATATTTTTGAATCTGCCAGTATAATGCAACCGATGCTCCTTTCTTCAGCACGGGTATGCCAATTATGATACCCGTGCTCATTGTTTATCGCATCGGTATGTAAATATCAATCGTTGCAATGATGTGGGTTAGAATGGTATTGTATCGCTGCTAGTTTTTAATTAAAATTTTAATGCATTAAATATTCATGCCACATTACGGATCAAATTTGAAGAAAATGGTTTGGATTAACCTCATAGAGCATATCAAATAGAACATTCGCAGTAAAAAAATATACGAACCAAAGAAAAATACTAAAAGAATAAAACATAATTGTCAATATTATCCTTCCATCACTCAACTAATTTTCAAATCCTACACCAATCAATCAATTAATTAAATTTCCCTCATTGTCAATATCGGTCTTTATGTCTTTTTAGTAAACCTTGACCCACACCTCACACCATTTCTCAACAACTTCTTGCAGATCATAGGCATTTTATTCCCCTTAACCCTCCGAAAAAAACCTTCAACTTGGAAATGTCCGGCATTAGGCAAAAGTGCTAAATTTCAAGGTAGAACAATGGTGTTTTTAGTAGGTAAGGCAAAGTACTTACATCCAGTATATTTTTAGAAATTTTCTTCAACACGAGTTCTTCAAGGAATAGTATGACATAATATCCGAATTCCTAGCAAATGCTTTGCCATAGGTGCTTAGAGATAAAATAGCAATGGTCAAGTCATGTCAATGCACGTAATACAAAAAATATTGAGTACTTATAAATTAAAACCATGTCAGAAGAAATAAAGCCTTAAGTTGATGTTCATTATTTTTCAGGTAAGATCAAGCGATGGTTCGTCTTTCTCTTCTCCCTCTAATATTTACAAGGAAGTTTGAAGATATAATAAATTGAAATATTGGAAACAACAATTTGATGAGATACATTATGAATGATGGAAAGGATTGAAATACCTGAAAATCACCTGGTTATCCATATAATGGTGGGATTTTATTCCACCGGTCAAGGTGTCCAAGGTGAAATTATCATTCGTACTGAGGATGAGAAACCCATGATCGTCGTGTGGAAATTTAACAAATTAATAAATTTAGGTTTAAAATTATGTGTTTATAAACTTTTACGATCTTTGAGTAAAATGTTGCACATAGTTCAATGAGATGATTTGTACAATTTTTTTTGCAGTTTGGGTCTATGATTTGTTTTTTGGTACTTCATTACTCAAGATGAAATTTTGTTTGCACTTTTACCTACATGGCTACATCAATTTAAACTTGAAATTTGTCTAGTTGGACAAGGAAACCTACAAAATTCATGCATTAATTTTTCTAAGTGAAATCACAAAAACCGATCAAAAAAATCATAATATATTGATGAACCAATTTAGTCCTGATCCTTAGTTCAAGATTTTTCTTACCATTTTTTCTAATTACCCATAGTTTTCTCTGTAACACACATGCACGCACATTGCCCGTTGTGTGTTTTTTTTTAAATTTTTAAAAAGAGTTTGCCCTCATAATGCACATAAAAAAGAATTTGTGTTTAATCAAGGATTATGTTATCCTTACAAACTCTCCTTTATTAGACTAAAAAAATGAAAGTTGAAACTCTTGAACTTGCTCCCAAGTTATATATAACCTAAGTTTTCGCCGCCGGAGAACACATAGTGAGATCAAAATGTTTTACTCCAGGCAACTGTTGGATCCCCTGGGGCAGATATGGTGAATTATTCCTACTTGGTCGATTTTTGTATTTGACTTTGTTTTTGCCCTTTGAATGCTTTTAATCTTACGTGTTTTTCAGGGATTTTTTGTTTAAAGGATAAGATGAATCGGAAGGAGCTGGTGAAGCTCAACATTATCAATATCTGGTACGTATAATCGCAGGTTGCATGGGTGACAGGAGAAGTGGCTGTGTAATCACCTAGCTAGTAATAAAGCTCAACATTATCAATATCTGGTTTATAAAGCTGTGTTATCAACATTATCAACATTATCAATATCTGGTTTATATTTTAAAATCAATGTAATAAAGCTCAACATTATCAATATCTGGTTAGTATAATCACCTAGCTACCAATATCTTAAAATAATATTGCGCCTTCTCCAAATCATACCTTGCTTTATCCTTTTTGGCCTTTTCTTGATACACCTCTTCATGGCCAATCAGTATTGTTAGTACCAATGTTTAGGGAATGTTGGGAATTGTTGGGAGTATCTATGGTAACTATATAAAGCTACAGATAAAGAGAAATGATGATTATTATTATTCATTTTTATTTTTCTAGGCTGAAAGAAGTGGGATTCTGAGGCGCGGAATTCGTAGCTTCTCCAACTCGGAGTGTATAGGATTTTTTGGAGCTTGATTGTATGAGGTAAGCAATTTTGATCTTTTTTTAGCAATTCGTAATTTGTTTTTCCTGATTTTCATGTATAGAACGAGTGCAGATTGTTGGAAAAATAATTGACGTCCTCTGAGAGATTTTGAAAAAGAAAAATTAAAATTTTCTTGAACAAAATTCTACAACAAAAATGAATTGTGTGCGGGTTCAGTGTAATAATACTAAAAGACAATTTTATCAATTCTATCGGTTCTCACTACAAAAACAAATAATTTGTAGTGAGAAATTTTATCAATTCTATCATGCACTTATATGTTCTCTTATTTTGAAATCAATTTTTTTTTCAGTTTATGATTTTAAAAATTAATTATGTGCAAACTTTGTGTAAAATGGTGCATGCAGTTCATTGAAATAATTTGTGCAAGAAATTTAGAGTTTCAATCTAAGAAGGATGATTTTATTTTTGTACATGATGATGAAATTTAATTTGCAATTTTACCTACTTTAATTGAACAATGACAAGATATACCCTATAAAATTCATGCACTATCAAAGTAAAAGTTTTTAAAAAGAATTGAACAAGATCGATCATTCATATTCACACACACACATATATGATGAAAACCAAATATCCTACTTGACCATGCTCACTTCAATTTTGTTCTAACCAATTTTTTTGTTTACCGCAGTTTTGTTCTTAACACATATACGCACGTATATTACCGGTTATTTGATTTAAAATGAAAAATTATACTCCTAAAAAAAATTACAATGTTTTCTTCTGGTTTTATATGTCAATGAAGAAGCCTAACATTCCAATTTCTATTAAGGATATTTTACTAGGTTTGTTAGTTCACTACTATTAAAACAGGTCTTCAGGAATCCGAATGATATAGGTGAGGCCGGACAATACTTCCTTCTTATAGATTCATAAGGAAAATCATCTAATATATAGAAGGTGAATATTTTTTTATTCCATTGTGATGAACATAGTCTTCTATCCAATCTCTGGATTGGTCCATGATGTGTTGTCAGTACTTTAAATTAGAGTTATCGTGTAACATTTTCCTTGTAACACTTATATAAAATGTTACAATAGTTAATAAAATGTTACTTAAATCTTTGAAAAGTGTTATATAAATATTGAAAAGTGTTACCTAAAATTTAAAAAGTATTACGTTAGATCTAATGCAACATCACTTGAGGTAATACTTGTAAAAGTGTTACTTTAAGTGTTAATAATACTAAGTTGAACCTATTGCAACAATTTTATAAGTACTACCTTATACTTACATAATACTAAGTTGAAAACTTAGTTCTCTTGTTACTCCAAGTCTGCGGCCACCACCAAGTGTAAATTCCTCTTCTTAGTTCCCTTTATACGCTTAACGCATTATATCGTATCTCAAGATATCAAATATACCGCATACTCGGAATAAGCTTAATAGATCGATGTTTGATGATTTTTTAATATTATATATGTAAGATCTTTTAAAGTTATTTATTTATTTTTAATGTAAAAGTTATGCTTCTATTTTCTTTTTGATGTTTATATGGATTTTGTTGAGAGCCTTCTTACGTTCAGGAAGGAATTAGAGAAGGTAGGAGAGAGTGTGTTCATTATGTTTATAAACTTCTTTTTACATATAGGTCCTCATAATTTTATAAACATTTTAAAATAGACCCCAAAAATAAAATAATTATAAAAGTACCTCATATCTAGTCACCACCTTGTATTATTTATGTTTTAATCCCTGAACTAACAACTAGTCGGTTTAATTGGAGACATTCTCTTTAAAAATATATTTTTCTTTTTGGATTTAATTTCTATTCATTCTTTATTAACTTATTTTGTGTCAAATTTACTCCCTCCGTCCCATAAATAATTGCACAACTACTTTTTGGGAGTTAAATTTTGCAAACTTTGACCGTTAATAAAAAAAAATCTATATATAATAAATTTTCGTTTGAGATCTTGTTAGATTCATCTAACCATCTATTTTTTAATATCAATATTTTATATGGATTTATTATAGGTAACTAAAGATGTTTACAGTCAAATGTGTTAATTGAAGACCGGGAAAAAATAATTGTACAATTACTTATGAAACGGAGGGAGTATGATGTTTACACTTCATGCACGATGAATGATTTTTCGCCATGCACGCAGCTCATACCAGACTTTTTGAACGTGCAAAACTTGAGCCACTTTGTTACGGAAGGTTGGAGATTGTAGGAAAAATAGTTAACCACGGTTGGTGTAATACCAATTTTTTTTTTAACATACACATGGTATACTCCTAAAATAAATATTTAGGGGAAATAAAAAAAATTCTCATTTCAGATTTTCATATATGCATAACAAGAAAAAATGAAAAAAATTAATGGAACAAAGTTTTTCATACATGCACAATTAGGAAAATTGAATGGAACAAAGCTAGAAATTCTTATATGTACCTGGTGAAAATATCCCAAACCTTTGCCTCTAAAATGGGGTAGCCTTTGGAAAGGGTGATGAAAATGGTGCGATCGTCCACATTGTAGGAATGATCCGGCTCCTCCTTGAGAAAATAGTTTATTGTGTGGTCGAAATAGTCATAGGTCTAACCCTAAACCCGGCCCTTACCTCTACATGGCATCCTCCTCCAATCACAACCAGAATCCTGCAGCCGAAACTGCAACCACCGATATCATCACCACTAGTTCTTCTTTTCCCAACTCTCAACAAAGAGTGAACCAAGGAATGCCTGCTGAATGGCAGATGGCTTACGATGATGCTTGGCAGGTCTGCCATCCAAACTTTAAACGTCCATTCTCTTCCTTGAAAGACGCTTGCGAGAGGTATTTATTATTGTTGATTGTGGAAATGGAATTTAATTTTATTTGTATTTTCGGAAACATGTAGCATACTATATATATACACATACATACATATACATACATACATATACATACACACACACACACACATATATATATATATATATTCTTTCCTATCATGCACTGTGGTTGCACATTTATGTTATGTTGTTTATTATTCCTTTTTTTACTGTATTGTTTGTCATAGTTGAAATATTCCATGAACATATGGTGATGAGCGTTTACAATATGTTTACTACATTTCAAACTGTTGATCGAATTCTTAGGAAATACCATTGTTTTGTGAAACCGATAGACTCTTTGAAGTAGATAAATGTCCTTGAGTCACGTGAGTATCGCCATATCTTGCAAGCGAGATCATGGGGAATTTCGAACACAGGAGAGGCTGATGATTGAGCAGCTACTGTTGCAGGAGGAGAAGCGAGCACTGCTTGAAACGAGGGCAGAAATAGACATGTTTCATGCCGAAGAATTTAGGGTTCATATAGTCAAATATTCTGAAAAATGGTTGTTAAAGGAATATGAATATTTTGAGAATATTAATTCTGTATGAATTAGAATCATTTTCCTTTTATGACCTTTTTTGGTAATTTATATGATCAACATTTAATTTCGAATAACCATTTTCCCAGTTGTATTTGCTTTGAAATACTTTGTATATTCATGCAATTAAATCTTATTTTATTTTTAAATAAATTTACTTTTGATTCCAATTTTTTAAATTTAATAACATATATGTTACGTGCAAAATATGTGTAGAATTGTGTAAATAGTTCAATGATATAATTTGTGCAAGAAATTTACAGTTTCGGTTGGTCCAGGCATGATTGATTCAATTTTTGTACTATATGCATGGTCGAAGATGAAATTGATTTTGCAATTCTACCTACTTCACAATTGAAACATTAACATTTGATAAGTTGGGCAAGACATAGCCTGCAAAATTTCGTGTATTATTTGTTATAAATTTGCACCCAAAAAAAAATCATAATATATTGATGAAACCAAAAGTGCTAATTCTCTTTGATCCTTTATCCACCGCTCCACTTTAATTTTATTCAAATTATTTTCTTCTTATTACCATAATTTTGTTCATAGGACATGCACGTATATTGCATGTTATATGGTTTTTAAAAAGAAGAAGTATGCACATAACATATTAAAAAATTAAATATTACATGATTGTATTATCCTTACATATATATATATATACACACTAGTGTAGGAGGGGCATTAAAGGCGGTTATATTGGATCATTAGAGGCACTTTCAAAGTGCCTTTAATGATCCTGCATTTGATCTCATAGTAACAAAGGCGGTTCCAAGGGCTGTCTTTAAAAACATCGATGAAGGAGGTTAAAATGCCTTTAATAAGGTGGAGGAACCATCTTTAAATATTTTTGAGTTTGGAAACATTCATCCCTTCATCGGACCTTGGACACAATTTAGGGACTCGGAAGCTTACACGTTTCCGAACTCAGGACAATGATGTTTGGCTCTTTAGGAAAACCTGTTTAAGTTCCGGGCTCGTCTCACATTTCCGTTCTGTTTCTTTCCATTTTGGCTTTTTTTAAAATTAAAACTCTCACACATTTCCAAACTCGGAAACATTGTCGTGTCTTGCAATTCCGAGTTCGAAAATTGAAATCAACCGTATGGAAAATTGTAATGAAAAGGGCCAAATCCATTTATGCACTCGGAAGTACTGTCTGCTCTTGTGGTTAAAAAAATTATTAATATTTCCTGCAAAAAAAAGACTCGATTCAAAGTAAATGTTTTAGCACAATACACGATAGTATCTTGCACCTTGACAAAAATTGATAGATAACACTAATGAAGCAATAATATGTAGATATGAATATAAATAACTAGAAATCTATTCCTACATTTCAAAGATCCAATTTCTATCAAACTTTTGATGCTCTAACAATATCGGGATTCCCTGGGGTTGCTGACCGATTGAGAATTAGATGATTAGTCAAAGAATTTATCACATTGTTGATATCATCATACGAGTAGGGCTTTAAATCCTTTTTGAAAATCTGACAATAACAAGATAGTAAAAATATTTTTAAAGGTTAGATAAATTATTAGAAACAAAAGTACGCTTACCTTGTCAATTTCAATTAAATCTTCACATAACTTTTGAATGCACACAATCACGTATGTATGACGTAAAAGCCGCAATCCCATGTTAGTGTTTGTTTTTTGTACTGATTTAAAACAACATAAATTCTTATGACAATTATATGGAATAAGTATATTATATTAAAAGAATTGTTGACAGTCCACCTTGATTTCGACCACTTCTAAAGAAGTTTTATTTTGGTCGCTAGTGTCTTTCAATACAAATTCCAAAATCTCAATAAATGTATTATTAGACGGTTGGATGTGCTGGGAATCCATCTAATAGGCAATATTATTTGCGAGAACAATCAAGATCAATCTTCAATGGTCCCTAATTATGAAAAATGTACATTATCTTCTAAATATGCAGAAATGATGTTGGTAAATGAATTAAACATTGTAAGTGTAACCTTTTGATGTATGGCGCAATGAAAAGCTTTTTATCTTTCTGGCCTAGTCATTTGCAAATGTAGTCTATCCTCTCTTGTGTCGTACAACCAATTTCTTGAATCTTCACCAAGCACATGTATCCAATCCATCATTTCCTTTGATTATTGGTATAAAAAAACATGTACCTTCATAATTCAATTTTTTTCATTAATTGTATTAATGTTTAGAGTAATAAATATTGAATTTGAAACAAAATTATAAAAATCACCCACAAGGCATAGATCAACATCATCGTTTGATTAAATTGGTCACATCTTCATAGGCCTTCAAAATCACTCCACAGCGCAATAATTTCACGTTGGTATCCAATTATGCATTCATTTCCCAAGAATGCGTATGTTAAGTTTCGACCATGCAGTTGAAGCCAATTGTATAGCACCCGTATGAAGTGAGGTGAGTCTCGAAGGACGTGTGCTCTTGCAACTAGAGGTCTAACCTTAGTCAGTGTTGTTGGGACTCATTTGGGTGTTTCTTTGAGCACTCTTTTT
>JAULKK010322644.1:0-11304 GCA_032355705.1 Rubia peregrina | reverse complement strand
GGGATGTTGGAGGCACCGGAGATGTCAGATAATCCAACTCTGGAGAAGACACCAAACGACGGGAATACTAGAAGTCCAGAGATTGGCAGAGAATGACGACAATCGGCTGGACGGAGGCAGAGAACGAAGGCGCAGAGCGTCGGTGGCAGTGGGCGGAAACCGGTCGGAAAACAGACAGTAATTGATGTTTACAATTTTGGAGAAAGAGAGACAAAAGCCAAGAATTTTAGAAAGACCTGACTGATACCATGATAGAATATAAAGCCCACAAATGATTGTGGCTGTGTGTATTTGTATATGTATATAGTGAGTACAAAGGGTATACAAGATAGAAACAGATATGGAAAAAGATATATACAAAACCAATTAGAAAGGGTATTCCTTTCTTAACCTGATTCTAATTCATTTAATAATCTATTAGTAACTAACAACCCAGCAGATTCATTCAACAATTGGATTGGAGGTTTGAGAAACCAGCCTATACTTATGTTGATGAAGGGGTTGCGAAAGAAGTTAATGGCAAGGTTCAATGAGCGTAAGAAGAAATGTGTAGCCCTGGATAGTGTAATGTGTCCACGGACTTAAGAAATGCTTAAGCTCGTTTCAAAATAGTCTCAGTGAGTTACCTTCACTCATTGCTCAGATCCGGACTATGAGGTAGTACATGGTTATTCTCATTACGTGGTGAGGCTTGATAGGCGGTCATGGGATTATGGTGTTTGGGATCACACTGGGATACCATGTAGGCATGCGGTTGCGATACAATCATGTGATCCCATGTTATCAAAAGAAACCTTTTTGAAAGCCTACTTTCACAGGCCACATACTCCAGCCCTTACCTCACAAGACGTTCTGGAGACCTAGCTTTAGGGTTTAGGAATTGCATCATCGAATTGGGAGACCAAAGACCAAGAGAACAAAAGAGGATTGGAAGGGATAGGGAAACAACAAGAAGAGGAAGTGTAGAAAATGTGGAGAATATTGTCACAATGTAAGGTCATGTCAAGAGGAACCCACAACCGAAGAAAAAAAGTTAGCACAAATTTCTAAGTTTGCTGCAGCATCTCAGGTATTACCACTATGAATCAATTTTTTGGGTCAAAATTGTTTAGAATAATGTATCCTTTTTTGGTGAAATTTATTTATTTTTCTTCATGTAGCAGGAGGTGGAGTCGAGTTCCCAGGTCACTACACAAGTCACATCACGTGCTGGAACAAAGAGAGGGATTACAGTGGCCAGGGTGGTTACTGATCAACCTCCAAAGTGGACAAGGCTACGAAAGGTCCAAATTCAAGGGAGTCAGCTAAGCGACAGATAGAAGGTGAAACTTCAAGTACGAGTCCCCCACCCATACCAAGAATTCAAAGAAAGGTAGAATGCCCCAAAATTTCTTGAAATAAATATTTACTGAGGACATATTATATTTTCACTTTGTATATGATGCGATGAATATCTACTGATTGCAGGAAAAAGTTGCTGATGATGCAGAACAGCATGATTCTGGCATTATTTTGGACGATGCTCAGGTTGTGCTTGCACTTCATCAATTTCCTTACTTTGATTTTCAGATTTTGCTTTGATTTCTGCTCATTATGGGGCTGGTCCTAACATTATTTTCCTCTCAAAGGTTCAAGAAGGTGGTGAACATGAGGTTCAGAGTCATAACCATGACGAGGCAATTGATACAAAGATGCAATTCCCACCTCCTGTTTTGAATGACGAAGAGCTAAATTACCACATTTTTTTTTCACTACCTAACTCTCAACTTCTGGCTTCTTTATAGGTTCACATTCATATTTTCAAATGACATTTTTGTATTGTAAGTTGTGCAAGAAACCATGGAAATGATTTCAACCATTCAACAATCAGAGAATGAAGTTGTAGAACCACAGCCACAACCGACAATGAAGAAGAAGACAAGGAGAACTAAGCAAACAACATGGCGTAAGTTGCAAGTGGAAGATCCAACTATCTAGGTAAGAAATAATAAAACATGACATTAAATCATTTTCAATTTGATAAATTACCATCTTAAATGAAAATCGTACATGCCCAGATTGAGGGTAACGATGAGGGTGAGAAATTAATGCTTCAAACAATAGATGCAGTGGAGAAGAAGTACAACATCCAAGAAAGGGCTACTACATAAAATTTCCATGATATGAAGGGTGCTTCGGTGCAAGTCATCGTAGAAGAGCCACCTGAGAAGGAGGACTTGGTTGTCACAGATGAACCAGATGTGCTAATGCAACAAGATTTTGTGGTTCCAGTGCAGGTAGTTGTGGAGGAAACGGTAGAGGAGTAGCCTTTGGTAGAGGAACATGTTGCTGCCAAGTAGGAGGTCATTAAACCAAACAGTGACGACCAACAATCATACTCGGTCCAGGATCCAATAAGCGGTGACCATGTCATGCTGAATGAGAACACCGGAGAAATTGAAGGTTGAAATCAAGGTGATAGAACTATCGCACATTTACCACGCCCGTATTGTGCTGAGGTATTAACATTTTCCAAATACTATTTCATTTTTGCCACTTGACCGTGAAACCTATGTATAACGCATGCATTAATTTCCTTCATTTTTACCATGCCCGGGATTTTATTGCGACAAGTGGAGGTTTAGGACCTATCGCAGTACACACAATACCTGGGAACACTATTCTCGAAAGCCTCAACTATCTGAACCCAATAGGCCCGCAGGTAACATGATTATGTTGGATAGTTTATTTATTAGCATTACCATGCATCATACAATTATGTTGGATTATGTTGGATTCTAGCTACATGGTACAATTATGTTGGATTATATTGGATTTCAAATGATTATGTTGGATTCTGGTTGCAATTCGTACAACTAATTATTAGTATCCCCCTGCATCACCTATTTTTTGCCGCTATCTGGGCCCACACCACCCAGAGAGATCCTTGTATTTGGTACTAAAGTTGAGGCTAGAGCTAACAAAATGCGGGGAAGGAATTTTCTGTTCAGTGAGAGGGCTGCAAGGTTGCTTGGCCCAACTCTAGCTCCATCGGTGATTACGTTGCCCGCATCACATGTCCCCAGTTCTGGCACACAACCAACTACTCCATCCACACTCAGTCTAGAGAAGGAAAGAGGAAGTCCAAGAAGAAGTGTGTCACAACCACCACCAAATGACCACACTTGATATTAGTCAGGAACACCTTTTGTGTGTAATATATGTCATCAAACTTAAGAAAATTAATGTTTCTTTTGTGGACTTTGCATTAGATAGAATTGTTTCCCTGTACCAGTACGGTAGGTATAAGTCACCTTATAGCTTTTGTAATTCCAATATTTCCTTTCTATTTCGCAAGCTTCGATGTCTTCAGTAGACGTTTACAACAACTATGTGGCACACTATGTGTTTTGTGTGGTCCACTTCCATTGCAACACATTTGAACCTATATTAATGTAGTGATGTTTCCTATTCGAAATGTCTTTCGAATTATCTACTCAAGAGATGTTTGTAATAATTGAATATGTTCAAATCAATTTTTAAAGAGAAATTTAAACAACCTGAGTACAACTAGGGTCGTATCACAACTTTGTAAGTTGTATTTGGACCTCAGCAAATTACGTAAGGTTATAACATGACTTGTTCCATAAAATAAGGGTTATGTATGCACTTTAATAAATTTTTCAGGGTTATATCTGCACTTTCTTGAATTAGTCGAGGCTACATATGCACTTTACTTATTTATTTAGGGTTATATCAGTACTTAAATCTATCCCTCAATGAGAATATGTACCTACTTACAACTCCTACCAACGACCGAATTCTAATGTGAGATAATGGGATCAAATAACATTACCACCCATCAAAATGGAGACAAACATTCGATATGTCTACTCCCAGTCAAAGTACAGATACATTTAACGGAATACACACCAAAACACTGGAGGGTGGAACATGTTCACCCAAAACTAAGAAATAATTGAAAGCACCAACGTTCACTTTCCAAGCAACCCCAAAAACAAAGTGGAATATGTTCGTACAAAGCGACACTAAATTCAATCCCATCAACACCTTCAGAACAAATGCAGAGTTGCAACCATTTTGCGGTGCAATAACACCTTCAACTGGCACAATCGAGGAAGTCTACTACAAAACTGTTGATGCGACATCAAACTTCCTGTACTACCTCTACCTGAGTCAAAATCATCGAGAAAAAGCCAACCCTGGAATCCATGTCCATGAAGGCACCGATAATACAGTTTCCTTGGATTGTTGGCTGATCGTGACACATAAACAATCGTTCACTACTGACAAACATGGCATACAGATCTTTCACAGTGCACACGTTTGGAGTGCAGCTCGACGAATCCATTCAAATCCCCCTTCTAAAATCAAAACAGGAAACTCCTTAAAACAATGCCACACTCCAAGCAACAACAATAAACCCCCATTTATTTCACGCAAATAAATTTTTCCCAAATGAAAAATATAGGGTTTAGGTGGGTTACCTAGAGCATCGGATGAATAATTTGAATCTCTGGGAAGGGAGGACTTAACCTTAGACACTACTTTCATGAAAAATATATGTGGGAAGAACAGGGAGGGAATCGCGGCATTAGAATGAAGGTGGAACACGATGGCAGACTGGAGAGAGAGATGGCGGATTTAAGAAAAAAACAAACGGGCAGAATATTTGAAAAGAAAAGGGAGTAAATAAAATTTCATGTGGCTCCCTAATCATAAGGGCAAAACAGACAATCAAATTTTAGCTTTCAAGTCTGAGGGTATTTTGGGGGGCCGCCGGCCGGGTCTTCGTTTTGCTCCATCTGAGGGTGCACCATGTCGGCCAGAACCTTGTGTTTCTCAGTACCTCAACACGCCACACATCATTTTTCATGCCTCGTGGGCTGGTGTTTGCATTTGTGACTTGAAATGGCAGGGATCGTGTAAAATGGAACGTCACCACCCATAGTTTGTCGATTTTTGAGTGAAAAGGGAACCCCTTATGCCGAATTTTGACATAGCCCATGCCAGGTGATATGGGCTATGCCAAGCCCCCTGATACAGGCCATGACTCTCGGTGCAGGTCGTGCTAGATTTTGGCTCGTGTCGGGCTTGTGCGGTCTGCGCCGGTCGTGGCTAGTTTGCTTGCCTAAATTCTTTGCTCCTTTACGGGTGAACCGTTGGTCCAATTTGAGAGTTCTTGCTATCAATTTTATAGCGCTCAAGAAGATAAATATAACGGTGAGACCCTCAAGTGCTGATTATTCTTTTTTTCCCCAGAACTTTGTGCAACCTCGAATAACGATCCCTCTGTTTCTCTTTTGGCTTTCTTGAACTTTGAATTTGATTTTCTTGGTCCCAGTTCAATCTACTACCATGACTTGGAGTGCATGACCTTAAATTTACTACCATCCTTGCGAATGTCCTTAAAATATGTACTACCACCCTCGCGGATGGCCTTCTACAAAAGAAAATGAAAAACACTCACGAGCAACCTACTAAGGAGTTCAAAGAGGAAGATCTAGGCGCCCGTGAGTACAAAGTGTCCATTAGTTTCAATTAAGTCTACTAAACACGAGATTTAGGTAAGAAAAGCAATAATGGCCGTCCAAACCCTTTGTCGTGCAAACCTAACTAAAACTAGCAATGAACCAAACAAAACACAATAATAAATGTGTTAAATGCATCGGCCAACACATGCATAATGGTGCACATAATTTATATTTCATAATTTTTGAAATAATTTGTGATGAACTATAACTGTTATCCTGAGTACTGTTTTAAATTAATCTATTCCAGTCTGTGTTATAGCGATTTGTTTAAGAGGTAGTGGTGTATGGAATTTAAAGTGTAAAATGTCAAACTAAAGCTATAGAAGTCTAGTTTTAAGGATTTAACATTTGTAATTTTTGGGATGATGTGCAGAGAGTTCTGGTTTTTTTGTGAGTACTAGTCAGCAGTGAATCCTTCAATTTCAGATTAGTTTTACGGTTTCCTTGTGTTATGTAGAACTTGAAATAAATTTTAATTAGTTTGTGATATATCAGATTCACAGGTTTCACCGAGAATCGTAGTCCTTAAGTTGCAAGAAAGGTGAGGGTTTCTACCTTCCCTCCACCCCCTCCCAATTTTTTTTAATCAAAATCATTTTTAAACAAATATTTTTCTAAACCTTTTCAAGAAAACACTTTAAAAACCAAAAGCTATTTTACAATCGTTTTAAAACTTATTCGTGATGTTTCAAAATCTGTTTTGTTAAAGTCATTTTTCTAATTATATTACTAAATTCCGTTATTTCAAATAAATTACTTGACCAAGTTTTCTGCATTGCATATGCATATCTTGATCTTGATCGAGTACTTTTTAACTATGGGTGTACCTTATTTCCCATAGCTTGAATTGTGCTTAACTGTTTACCTGTTACTATGGGACCTTATTTCTCATAGCTTAAATAGTGTTTAACTGTTTACCTGTTACTATGGGTGTACTTCATCGCCTATAGCCTGACTTGCTTTGACTGTTTACCTATTACTATAGATGTACTTTATCGCTAATAACCTGACTTGCTCTTAACTGTTTACATGTTACTGTGGGTGTATTTTATTACCCATATCCTGAACTGTATTACTGTACTGCCTGTCTGGGATCCCAAAACCCTACTGAATAACCAAAACTGTACGAGGTCGGCATAGGCCTGATCGCTTGGTTAGTCTTCTTTAGGTTCCGTCAGTTATCTCTAGAAATACCCTCATGTGACTAGTGACGTTGGTCTACCTATTGGACGTTGGAGTGTTCAATATAGCATGGAGTGATTATCAGGACCCTATTCTATGGCTATGAGTAGAACTCCCCGATAACCTCCCTCATGACCTATACCTTTTTCTATGTGATGTCACTTTCGTGCTAAGTGATATACTGCCTAATATTTTTTCATGATAAATGATTTGTATGTGATATTACTTTTGACTGATCATACATGGCATGCTTTCCCACTTAATATTTCAAGTGGATAAAATTATTTTCTTAAAAACGACATGCGTGCATTGCATCACAAAAAATGGTTCCAAACTTGGAACCCGCACTGGCGAAAGCTCACCCCCACTAATTTTAAAATATTTTTGGGTTAAAGCGCTAGTTAAGGTATGAGTATGACGAATACCGAGTGGAAGAAGCCTGCGGCCCTACACCCTTAGTTTCATTTATTTCATTTGAAAACATGTTTTTGGATTATGCAATTAGCACTAATCGTTTAAATTTTCTCACTTCCATTGTAGACTAGAATAATTGGTAAGAGTTTATCATTGTAATAAATGTTCCCTGCAGCAAATCTGGAAAAGATTCGACAAATCTGGCAACAATGATTTTAAAAGGTATTGGAAATAATGGTTGAATCGAATGAGGAGTTTCACACCCAACTCCATGAACAATAAAATATTTGGATACCAAGTGTAAACAATGTAGAGGTTAGGGTTCACAATCTGGCCTTGTTTGTTCTCCGGTTAGAGGACGAGGTAAAAGGAAAGACCCTATGGTATTAGAGGAAGGTTAAAAACCGCATGCGAGTGCTATAACCATGAGAACCAAAATGAAAGAAAGGGAAAGCCATAAAATGGATGGACCACAAGCAAGAATGGAAGGAAGATTCCCCGGATTGGTGGAATAAGGGCATGGAAACATTGAGATAAGCAATCAAGGGGAAAGTACTTCCAATAGTGGAGAAAAAAGAAAAATGGAGAAAATCACCCAACCCTCACCATAATTAGATGCATTAAGAGATAGTAACCATACTCCAACAACAGGAAGCTCCTTGAAATCTTCTAACGTTGCAAGGTAAACATTTCTCATTTTGAAGCCATTGATCAAGTGTCTAAATATGCTAAATTCTTGAAAACATTGTGCACACCAAAGCATGATTCTAGATTTAAAGTGGTAGAACAAATGAGTAACATGTGTCATCCCTTTTCCAAAAAGGACTTCCTCCAAAATGTGGTGACTCGAGCATTTTTTCAATTATGTGCATCACGGGAAACACCATGTTTAGAGATTCCATCCTAGATGCAGGATTCTGCATTAACATAATTCAATTCATATTATATAAGACTCTATATATTGGAAAATTGCATGATACCGAGGTATTGATTCAATTGGCCGACCAATCTAACACATGTCCAAGGGGTATTATGGAAGATGTGTTTGTCAAAGTAAATGAATTAACTTTCCCGGCTTATTTTTAAGTTCTAGACTTAGAGAATGATAAAAAGGCCACCCTATTTTACTAGGAAGATTTTTTTAAACGTAAAGGAATCAAATAAATGTGCATATATAGTGACCAATTGACCATGGATTGCAATGGATAAATTGTGGAATTTAATATATATGATAGAATGAAATTCCCAATTGATGATCATTCTTTGCATGCTATTGATATTGCAGATGAGATTGTGCAACATGTATTTGATGCTAATGTGATAGTATAATTAGGATAATTTTGAATGTGATGATATGTATCTTAGCCCTTAACCCTTTAAATGCTAGCATAGTTGAGAATATAGAGGATTTTGAAACCCTCGGAGAGATCCCTCTTAAGCCCCCCACGGGAAGTCCTAGTTTCACCAAAAGAGTCGGAAACCTCACCACCACTTTTGAAAACACCGGTGGTAGAGTTAAAACCACTACTAGACAATTAGAAGTAAGCATTCCCAGGTGGGGAAGGGGGGGGGAACATTTCCGATCATTGTATCAAGAAACCTCACTAAAGATCAAGAGGCTAGGCTGATTGAGGTACTTAAAAAACACAAGGAAATAATAGGGTGGACCATTTCCCATATTAAAAGGCATTATTCTATCTACTTGCATGCATCACATTCTATTGGAGGGAGAGGGAAAAATTGGTTTAACAACCTCAAAGGCGATTAAACCTAACTATGATGATGTAGTGAAGGTAGAAGTCCAAAAGCTACTTCAAGCCAGTATGATATATCCCATCTCTGATATCCAATGGGCTAGCCCTCCTCAAGATGTCTCCAAAATGAGTGGCGTGACGGTGGTGGAGAACAAGGAGGGTGATTTGGTTCCTACTCGTATTCAAAATGGGTGGAGAGTTTTCATAGCTTAGTACAATTTGATGGTGCTTATGTTCAATGGTAAGGGCCCATTTCTAATATCTGATGGTTCTTACATTGGGCCCAACCGCTCTGCTCAGGAGTATATGGGAAGAAACTTTTATGATGAATGTTCTTTGTCTGAATGTGACAACATAAGCGATCATTGATGAATCTTGTACCTCTATCAATATGAAAAACCTGTTGGAATAGTGTCTTTCAGTTAATGTGAATTTTTCTTATATAGTTATAGGATTAATTACAGAGATAACTAATTCAGTTATTTTGAGTGATCGAAATATTTAGGTGGAAACCGCTTTCAATCTGCTAGCATCAATTGTATCGGCTTGCGGATTTTTATTACTAAACCTATAGGGTTACACACAGAGCATGAAATTGGATAAAAATAAATAATTATTGGGCTAAGAGCCATGATGAGACGTCAAATGCATGTATTATCCGAAGAATGTAACATCCCTTTTATTTTCTTTTGGTTGGTAGATTGCTAGATTTAGGTAGATTTACACATAAGAGGTTAAGATGGCTATTTTTTTATTGTTGTATCTAAATCCTCAATTTGCAGCCTGTTTTACGTCTAATGGTTTTTGCTTTTTACGAGCATCTAGATCCTTTTTGTGAGCTTCATTTACAGATCACTTGTAAGAACTTTAGACTGCTTTTAGAAGGCCATTCGCAAGGATGGTAATACATCTTAGAAGGCCATTCCAAGGTTGATAGAAGATCGAAAGCCACAAGTCAAAACGTGGCAGTGGATAGTTGCGGTGAAGAAATGAGCAAGTTTCAAAAAATTGAAGAATGACACTGGCTATGTAACTTTGCATGGGCCGTGCCATATCTCGTGCCGATGGAACATGGCCACGGATGAAGACTGTGCAAACCACTACGGCTCGTGCTCAGGGAAATAAAGAAAACACAAGGCCAGACGATGGGCTATGCACTTTTACACGACCCGTGCCATCAGAAGCCACAGTAGGAAGCTTCAGACGACGGTGCCATCAGAAAGGAGCAAAATCTCCCTCCAGTCAACGTCCCGTGCCAATCAATACGTGCAATATTGCACGAGGCGTGCCAGCGTGGCTGCTAGGATTTTCTCCCCATTTTGGGCCTTCTAAGATCCAAAACGTGTCTACTATATTTGCAATCCTAAGTCTTCTCGGGTTTAACAAGTAGGAAGTTTGGTTATTATTGTAGTTCTAATCTATTAGGTAGGAAGAGTGGAGGCTCCCTCTTCTCTTCATTGATTTCTCTAGTTCTAGTCTTATGGCTTTAAATCTAATGATTTATTTGGATTTTATGTCTCTAGAGTAGTTATTATCTTGGGGTAGTATTTGCATTCATGACTTGATTATGATTTTTTTGAGATTTTAGATTACTACATTTTCTATGTCCTATGAATATTTGTGTATGATTTTTATTTTCCATTCATGTACGATTTATACCATGTTATGCCTTATGATGCGTCCATAATTCCATACATAGTATAATATCGTGCTAGAATTTTTAATGTTATCTTGAGAGTTTTAGACTAACGACCGTGTAGGCTCGAGATATTGGGAGATGATTGCAATCATGTTGCCTTAAAAAGTGCAACCTAAAAAATGTAAACTCTCTTTGGCTAGTTGTGCGAGTGATTGCACGTTAGGAGCGGTGGACCGGGGTTTTTGGTTTTAAAACTCCTAACGAGAGGAAACCATTGGCTTACCCCAATAGATATGCACTGTAATTTGTAGAGATTAGGGTTATATTAACCCTAGAGTCATCCCAAGATGCCAATTTCTTTGCCTCTTTAGGCCTAGATTTGGTGTCCATAGTGGAGGGCTTGGGACGTAGTTTCCTTACTCTCAAATCTAACGGTTGCTACCTACGCAAGGCTTAAATTCTTTTAGCGGGGGTACAAACATCAGGAGTGAGATGACAGGGATGAATGCGGTATCAAAAGAACAAGTGCATTCCTGATGACAGAGACGTTAATATGGTTTTGAAGGGAACCAAACCTTTGTGTGACAAACATAGGGAATTCTTGGCCATTTCTTCATTATGTGAAATAGGAGTGAGAAAAGGTTTATATGGTTATATGTGATAGAATCAAGGATCAAAGTCATTAATCGGTCATGTTACATAAATACCCCCATGACTAGTTAATCATAGTTAAATCTTGTTGCTTGCATGCTTAGTAGTTTGTTAGAGACAACCCCCCATT
>JAULKK010322634.1:0-11304 GCA_032355705.1 Rubia peregrina | reverse complement strand
TTCAAATAATTTCCAATGAGCAGTTATAGGATTTAAGATGAAGGAAATAGCATTTAAACAATCAGATTCAATGATGATAGGCTCTTTTCTAAGAGAAGCATAATGTATAGCATTCTGAATTGCTTTCATCTCAGCCTCCAGGGGAGAAGATGCATGTATGAAGAAACCCTGAGCATATCTATATCCCCCCCTGTCATCTCTCACAATAAAACCTAAGCCAGCCCTACCATTACTCAGATAAGATGCATCGGTGTTAATTTTTAGTCCCTTAACCGGTAAGGTCCATTTAACAATCTGCATTTTTGGTTTCAGTGGTTTTGATCCAATTGGTAGGAAAGAAAGGTCTGAAATCAGTAAGTCTATACCACTCTTAACTGAGAAGGGTTTTGCACTGAAAATGTCATACAAATGGTTCCTGATTTGTGTCTCCATTGCTGCAATGGATGGCTTTAAATTTTCAAATAAGAACTTATTTCTTCCTTTCCACAAATTCCAGCAAGTAATAGATGGTGCAAGTCTAAGGAAAAGGATTTGAAGGGAAGAGAAACCATCATAGGTAAGGTAAAAAGACATTCTCTCCCATATAGATGTGAAATGTCTATCAGGAATACCCATAAATTGGTGCATCCTTTTCCAGATAGCCAGTGAAAATGGGCAGCAATTGAAAAAGTGATTTAATGAATCTTCAGCCTCACACATATAACACTTAGAAGGAAGATTAAACTTAAAATGTTTGAGGATATCATCAAAAGGAAGAATCGAGTTTAACATTCTCCACATGAATACCGAGACCTTTCTTCCAATTCTAGAATTCCAAATGTGAATGATTGAAGAGATATTACCTCTCTGTTCTGTGATTCCCAGGTAAGCAGATTTGAATGTGAAGTTCCCTTTTAAATCGGGCTTCCATATGAGCCTATCCTCTCTTTGCATATACAGTCTTGCACCCTGCAAAAGATCAATAATGTCAGTGTTCAGTAAGCACCTAAGCACATAACGCCTTACTTTAAAGAAACAAATAATCAAACTTTCCCGAAATTCTCAAAGAACCAAAAATACCATTTTAAAGCACCCGTGCCATTAATTTAAAGCACCTACACACATAACTTGAAGCACATTCCACCAAAAACGCCCAACAAATAAAATTTTAAAACACCAAAAATAGCATTTTCAAAGCCTAGACTACCCGAGCCCCAAGATAATATAAACACACAACAAACCCTAACACGAGTGAAGTATACATATAATGTCAATCTAACTTACTCTACCCAAAAAGCTACCCAATAGTCAAATCAAGAGAAGCATAATTTTGTTTTTTAATTTCTCTCATTTTGCCTAAGAGACCTCTCGGGTTTTCATCCTAGTTTTACACCTTTTGTTTCAATTCTCACCCACGCCATTTGGCCTCTCAATTTTGCATAAGTCGCCCTTTTGGGTTTTTGATATATTCGGGCCTCCCAATTATGCCTAAGTTTCCCTCTCGGGATATTAACTTAGCGGAATTTTTTCCCATTTTTTTCAACAAATAAAATCAAAGTAGAGCATGTGCACACTACCATAAAATACAGTGAGATGTGTTCCTCTCCCCCACACTTGAAACACACATTTTCCGCAATGTGAACAAAAGAACAAGATAAAAAAATGAGGGAGAGAGAAAAAATACTCACAACTATGCATGTCCTCAATGATTGTTCTCTCCTCCATGTTCTCAAACCCCGCCCAATATGAAACTCCGACCCATTCACTAAAAATCCACAACTATGAGAGTCTCGATCAACTCCCACAAAAAGAAACTAGTAGTACTCCTAGAAGGTGGTTTTGGTTGTTGTTTCTGGGTGTGGATTATTGTGGTATTTTTATGGTTTTGGGTAAGGGTCTAGGGACATGGTTGAGAATTATATTTTTTCAAGAAAATGAAAGTACTAGCCTAACGTAAAAGATTGGGTTGCCTCCTGAGAAGCCCCGTATATTTAAGGCCGTCAACACGACCCTAATGTTATCTATATGGTGAATGTTTGAACCCATTCACCACAAGTTTCCAAAATTAGAGAGGTGGGGTATAAATCTTTTAAGAGGAAGGTTTTGTTGTGGTGGAGGTTGTCTTAAAGGAGACGGGTGGTTTGGAAGCTTGGCATAATACTTGGCTCTCCTATTATCTTCTTCAAGAATTTAGAAAAATGGTTGAGTTATTTCATTTAGTGTGGGTTGGGGGCGATGATGGCAAGAATAATGAATGTAACACAATTACCTCTTCCTCAGCTTCTATGTCTTCAACAACCAATATGTCTATAAATCTATTTTCTCCTGATCTTACCCCAGAAAAAATCAAACTAACGTAGGACAACATCCTAAACAAGAAACCCCAAGCAATGGTAATCCAAAAGCACTCCCGTTTCCCAACTTCGTTTCCCCCTACTGTCTTTAGGAAGTCTTCTGCGGTAGTCATGCACGTCGGCGCTACAACATCGCGGCCTAAAACATACCCGAATACTCTGAGCATTTGCTATTTCACTTCATAACCGAATCCACCAATGATCATGTTATCGAAACTCTACACTGCTGTTTCAAATGCATCTTGTCGGATCCAAGAATTCACTGCACAAAAACTTTGCATTTATGTACTTCATGGGAGACAAATAGTGCAACCAAATCCCATAAGAAGGCATATCTTCCCATACTTGTCACATATGGTGCCAAACACACTAGCTACCACGTTCAAACTAAAGAGTCTAGATCACATTAAGATTCAAATTCAGTAAGATTTTAAGAGAATGCGTTATTACTTCATCAACATTACTGAAGTCATACACCAATAAGTGAAGATCATATTCGGATTCAGTAAGGATGATAAAAAATACATCATCATGTCTTCAACAATATGTACTACAGGTTGAAAATACACTAGCTACGGCATTCAAATCCTTGAGAATAACAAATTAAATAGTCAAGATCATATTTGAAAATTATGTGAAATGATAATTGGAATCATCGAGAGTGCTAAACATTGAGACCAGAAGAAAACTGGAAACTTTATATACCCGCTGCCGACGACACCTTTTCTGGGCTAATAGCATCAGTGTCACCTTTAGGATGTTCATCTGTAGATGCAAAACTTCAAAGTTAAATATTCGATTTTCTCACTGGTTAAATAAACAAAATGTGTATATAATCGACCACAATTCAGATACAAAAGTTACTAGACTGTACTTCTTAATGTACCTATTGAAACAACATAAGTGGTACTTATCAAGGCAACAGTAACTTATCGAATTTCAGCACTAACCTACCAGATATTAATTTGCATCACAAAGAGTTTGTTTCTTTGGGATGATATGTGATCCAAATTTGCATAATTATCGAAAAATTAATAGTTCAGATATATCATCTTTTATGAACATGCACAATCTCAAACTAGAACATAAGGAATGGTTAAACACCAATATAGTGATCGATGGAGGAAAATCTTCTTTAAGCAATTAACTCAATAAACTAAAACAAAGATAAAACGTGATGCCCATTTCCATAATCTATCTCTTGTTATCATGCCTATTTCTGACACCAGATCCGATCTATACAAAATATGACTTACTTGTTCCAGCCTTATATTTCAATATCGAAGCAAGCCTCTTCTATGTTGTAACTCGTTCAAGCGCAACATCTTATAGCAAAAGCAAAGTGAGAACTCAAAATCTTCCTATACAACAATTGAATCGTCATTTAAATCCAATTTTGATGTACCTTTGTTGATTAAACCCTCGGCAAGTTTAGTACGTTAGCATCGACAAAAGGTTCAGGTGATTCTGCCACAAGGATTCAAAAGATTTTCAATTATTGAGCAGATAGCATGAAAGCAAGAATATGATGACAACGAAGTAAACAGTTCTTATACTTCATTGTTGCATCAAAATACAACAAAAATCAATGCACAAGATTCTTAATTCCACAATGCTCTAACCCAAACACATACTAATTTTGGAGAAAAAAACATTTTTAATCATACCAAACCTTACTTAAATGGACTGAATTATGTTCATTTGTGAATTCTTTGGTTTATAATTATAGAAGATATTAAAGATAATCACACCATGCTAGTATTATTTTGATCAATCACTTAATGTACAAGTTGTGATGAAGCCAGTAATGTTAGTCTGGACTCAGAGAATTGTTCGATTGATTGGATTTTCCCTCTGCTAAGAATACTTTCAAGCTGAGGTTTCTGCATGTGCAGTGCCTGTAATATCAGTTGTTATGGCAGCGGAGAAGGAGGAGAACCCAAATGGCGATGCATTTGGTGCATATGACACTAGCACAGGAGGTAGAAAGGCAATTTTTTTGTGGAATGGAGCATCTCCACCAACCTGGGAAAAGTTGTCGGTGTCATTCCGGACGATCGGAGATGAAAGAAGGTGACCTCTGCGATAAAAACATAACCAAAACTTTGGCAAATAAATTAGTTTTAATGTTAGACTTTTTCTTTAAATCTCAATCGTTGATTTATCTATATCAATGACCAGGATATGTTCTCACATAATGTAGGTGTTCTCACATGATCCCAATTAAATATATAAAATAAAGAATGTAAAAGGGGGGGTTTCTGGTTTGTTTTCTAATTTATGAATTCAAAGACAACACAATTATCAAAGTGAACTAATTATGCTATCATGAAACAAGTTACTGAAAAGATGGTAAAATCACAATTAACAAAGCCTTGGGATTAGTTGATTCCCACTTCCAAACCTCTTATAGATCTTATACTCATTCATTCATTCACATTAATTATCTTTGGGGAATGTCATCTCTTCCATTTGAAGATCAACATTCATTTCTACTTAGTAATATACAAATACATTCAATGACCAATTGCATACCTCATTAATAAGCACTTTAGATAAACAATGACTAAAGGTATTTCATCAATGACATTACATACAAAGAACCGTAGATTTGATAGCAACTACAAAAATATAACCAAATGCCTAGCCATTTAACCAAACAAAACATTTATTCGACTAAACCTAGAGCAAACAACATTTAAGATTCAATATGTCATTGCTACCTTAAGATGGATATGATAACAAAAGACATTAACATACTCATCTTCAAGATTAACATCATTTAACCACAAAAAGTTCTAATTCAATGTTCTAGGATTTTCATGCCAAAGGTGAAAATAAATTCTACAGTTTCCTAACACTTTCAGCACTTAATCATACAAACATTTTATATTCTCAAACAACCCCTAACATAAATAAAGTAAACATGAAATATTAATAGCACAATAAATTATTCATAATAAATGCTCATGAAAGAGTAAAATAGAGTCTCCCCACATAGTTTTGGAAGCTTAAATCAATTCCCTGCAAGTGAAAAATAGCCTAAAATGAAAACCCATAAAAATTCTACAAGAATTCATTGAAAAAATGGAAAACCTAAGAACAAATGAAGAAAAACTAATTTTTTAAGGTGTGAAGGCAAGCTTAGACAAAAGGGGAATAAGGTGGGGCTATTTCTAGCCTAATTTGGTCAAGAAAAGTAAAAACAATGTTGCAGAGGTGAGCGGGGTACGCGCTGGGCTGAAATGCCCAATGGGGAACGTACAAAGCCCCCGCCCACGGCCGCACGAGTGTAGGAGCTGGTTGCTCCTTTTGGCTCTGCAAGTTGATTACTCCTTGTGCTATGGGCGCACAGGCACACCTCAATTATCGGGCCGCACGCCCGTTCGTCTCTCTTTTCTTTGACTTCTTTGCATTACTTCGAGTGAGCCGTTGGTCTGTTTTTGAGTTCTTGTAATCAATTTTATTTCATGCAAGAAGAAGAATCCAATTTTATCATCCTTGGAGGCTAATTCTTCTCAGATCATTCTAAGAACTTAGTCTAAACTTCCGGGTCCCAATTTATCCTCTTCTTTGCCTTCCTTCTCTGACCCCTCTATCTTCTACCACATTTTGACTCGTGACCTTCAATCTTATACCATCCTTGCGAATGACCTTCACTAAACCACTCTGAGGTGCTTACAGGTAATCTAAACATTAATCTAACAAAAAGGAATCTTGATGCTCGTGGGGACAAAAAATCCATTATACAAAAAATAGGGTACAAAATGAAGGGTTTAGATAAAAAACAAAAACGGTAATCAAAACCCCTTATGATGTAAACCTACCTAAATCTAAAATTTCCAACGAAAAGATAACAAAAGAGATGTTAAATGCTTTGAAAAATATATACATTTGACGTCTCATCAGTTGGCGCGAGGAGAACCAAATGCAATGGTACAACTAAGGAGGACAAGCTCCACCTCAACCCTATCTGAGGGAAGAAGGGCCTTCAAACAACAATGCCTCACTTTAGAAGTCAGGCCAAGAGGAAATCCTTGAAGCAATCTCACAATTGGCCAAAAAACATGACGTCTTTGAAAACCGCTCAAGAAGAGATAGTGAAGATATTGGGACTGGGGCATTTTGGAGCATTAAGAATATTAAGATTCAATTCGGTGAACTTGTCATCTCGGTAAGCTGACTTGAGGCCAAGGAGTCCAGGAAACATCCTTCCCAACCGGAAGGAGGTGCATGAGCTTGAGAAGTAAATCCTTCAAGAGGAAATCTTTCACTAAATTTTGTAGTATGAAGTCCAACTTTGGGGCATTTTATTCTATAAAAACAAATTTGATAAAACAAATATGTGTGTGTGTATACCTGGATAAATTGAATACCCGAAAGGGAAACTTAGGGGAAAATGGGAAGTAAAGCCCCGATAGGTTGAAAGGCCTAGGTAAAAATGAGAGGATAGGCTCTGCTAGGTTCCAAAACCTAGGAAAAATGAGAGCCGATGTGGAAAAATGTGAGATGGTCAGCTCAACATGTGTGAATCCTTAAATGAAAGCCCAAAAGGGTTCCTAAGCAAAAATGAGAGAAATTGAGAGAAATTTGAAATGGTACATCAACATCTTTTGGCCATGTTTATCGGTTTCTTCATCAGCATCTCTTGAATTATCTTCAGTTGTTTTTTCTGATTAGTAATCTAGTTCAACACTTATCTTTCATTCTTACCTTTTTCACAATACTTTGGGATGGTTAGGTTACTTTAGAAACTTGGGGAGTATGAGAGTTGTGTGATTCTTACTTCTTTGGGGGAACTAGGGTAGTTTGGGAATAAGTTGAATGTATTGGCTAACTTCTCTTTGCATGCAACATTTTGCATAGGTCATTTCTTTTTTTTTGTTTACTCGAACACAAGTAAAGGTAAATGTGTGGGGATTGATGTGCACCATTATGTTGCGTTAGTCAATACATTTAACACATTTATTATCATATTTTGTTTGGTTGATTGCTAGCTAGTTTGCATGACAAAGGGTTTAGATGGCCATTATTGGTTTTCTTATCTAAATACCAAGTTTTGTTGACTTAATTAAGAATAATGGAAACTTTTTATTCACAGGCGCCTAGATCTTTATCTTTGATCTCATTAGTACATTGCTCGTGAATGATTTTTCATTTTATTCTGCAGAAGGTCATCCGAGAGGGTGATAGTAGATATTTGAAGGAAATTCATAGGAATGGTAGAAGATATCAAATGGCATTCACAAGGATGGTAGTATATTGAAGGCCACATATTCTAAATTATGGTAATAGATGGAATTTGGACCAAGAAAGACGGATTCGAAGTTCAAGAAAGGCAAAAGAAGAAAGGGAGGGATCATTTTTTGAGGTTGTATGGGGTTCCAGGAAAAAAATAAGAAGAATCAGCACTAGAGGGTATCACAATTGTTCCGCCTTCTCAAGCGCTATAAAATTAACTATAAGAACTCCCAAATCGGACCAACGGTTCAGTCGTAGAGAGCAAAGAAGTTAGCCAAGTGAACCTGCCATGACCGGTGCAGACCACACAAGCTCGGTGTGAGTAAACCGTTGGCACGGGCCATATCACCTAGTATGGGCCGTGTCAAATTCTAGCATGAGGGGTCATCTTTTTATTCCAGAAATTGGTTAAGTATAGGAGTAGGGTGTTCCGTTTTACACGGCCCGTGCCGTTTCAAGTCACAAATACCAAGACCAGCCCACGGGGTGTGATGCATGACGCTGGGCGCACCAAGGTACTGATTAAAACAAGGATCCGGCTGATAGGGTACACCAAACGACAAATTGTAGGGATAAAAAAGAGTAAAACGAAGACCCGACTGATGGCCCACGCTAGATGACATGGGATGCGCCAACATGAAATAGCATGGATCGTTCGAGTACCGACACCCTGCACCAATTTGAGCCCCTTGGCCATCACATGCCATGGCACGAGGCACCCCCATCGCCTTTTGCGGTTTCTAGGATTTTTTGGCAACTTTTGAGCTTCTTTTTGGGTCCAATTCTCTACTACTGCATATATGGATCTTTGTTAACTAGTTTTAGGTTTATTCTCATTTTTATATCTTAGTAGGTGGCTAGAGAGAGAAAACACTCTAACTTCTCTTTAGGTTCTTTTCTTTTCATATTTTTCTTTTTTCCCAAAAGGTGTTGAGTTCAGTAAAATACTTGGGTTCAATGCTTAAGGAGTAGGGATCTAACTTTGGGATTATATTTGTATTATTGTGTTTTTGTTAGATTTCTAGATATACATATTGCTATGTGTTTTTTTGATCATGATGTTGGCTTGTTCTTAAAATTCTTATGAATTGCATAATTGTCACACTTTTTTGGCACACAATCGAGTCTACTTTCATATTGGTGCACTATTGCTACTCTCCAGTTAAGGAAACCTAGATGCGCTTGAGATGAAGATAGTCTGGAAATGAGCTTGTTCACGAAAACTTCTGTTGTTAATCATCACGATCGACCATGCATCTAGTTAGCAGACCAAAGAGAATTGTGGGTTGCGGGTAGAGATAGAGTATGTAGCAAACTATTGTTTCAAACATTAAAAAACACTCAACGGAAATCAATATATGTCCAAATATAGAGGTAGGTAACTAATGTACATTACCGGTTGGTACATCATTGCAACATGGACCAAAGTTCTTATTGTATTGCAATGTTAACTAACAATTTTCTAAAAGCTTCCATAACTAACTATCTAGGTAAAATGATAAATAATCTTGCAAGAGAACATACCTTATTCATTTACAAATCTTGGATTCATGAACTGATGGTGATTATTAAGAAGATTTTCTATTCAACTTTGTGAATTGGAAGATGAAGCATTTGCGGATCTGTCACGTTATATATGTATAAACAAAACAGCACTGGTAGGAAAGAAGAATAACAATGCCTATAATCGATAAAGAAGCTGCCTAAGGCTGCTCTTAATTTCCAAGTCTAGAGCAAAATTCAAAAATAGATTCTAAATGCACATCACCTGTAAAAATACTGGTGCAAGAGACAACAAATACCTGTGCTTATTAAGAATAAAGTAGCTGCCTAAGGCTGCTATAAATAATTTTAAAAAATATTGTTTCCAACCCAAATGCAAAGTGTAAAAATATATTCAAAGTCCACAGGGGATAACAAATACCGGTGCCAATTAAGAAACAATACTCTGTTTTCCAACATCGGTTTTGGGTACTTTTTCCAGTGCTGGTTTTTGTTTACACTATTTAAAAAAAACCAGGAATGTGAAAATTGAAATACGTGACACTATAGAAAACTAAGCCCAAATGCATACCTTAATATCAATATGTTGAATCGATAGGACACTAACGACTACACAAGGTATAATGCTAATTACATTTACGGTGATAACATTCACCTATCATTTTCTTTCAAGACAACATCACCCTTACTATTTGACCACTCTCATAAACCCACAATCCATCACCATGTGACCGTATACCTATTAAAGCTCCACCCACATCCTCAAAACTTGGAATTGCTAATGGAAACTCAAGACATTCATGGTTCGGACGGGCCAATCAATCTCCTCTTCGAAGTAGAACTCCTTCCCATGTAGGACGACATGCCATTTCTCATTTCTAGGATCCCAAAAATAGAAAAAATTTCATACCTGGGCAGCTAAGATGAATTCATCATCCTTCAACCCAACTCTGGTAAGTTCAACCAATGTGAAGCCTATGGGTTTCTCCATACGAACCATGCCTCAATTATCAACCCACCAGCACTTGCATATCACAACTTTGAACTCAAAGTAGTTCATCTCCCAAGTTTCCCCAATCACCCCGTAAAATGCCATCACTACAACAATAGAGTTTTTTTTGTATCTTGCTAGACTTCCATATTGATTCAGATCCAATGTGTACTCCACCTTTCAACTTTATACTCTTGGTGTACTTTTCAGCCGATGCAAAAGTAAAAATCATTAATATCATACTCAAGGTATCTTCTGACAGTGCAGTTTTACCTTTTTGCAAAGGCGCAAAGTTTACTAAGCTTGGCATCCACTTTGCAGCGATTATAAAACAAATTCACAAATGTGGAAGAAGGCTCTAGCTGTATTTTTTTAGAAGGTCAGTCCAGATATAGTGGTTTTAAATATGACATGTGCTCTTGGACATAGATTGAAGTCCTGCTACTGTCTTGTAAAACATAAAGGTGAACTGTTATCAACTTAGCATAGAAGGGTGTATGCAGTGTACCTTTAGAGCGTGCAACCCCATTCTTCATACGAATGTGCATTTGTTTAGGTAATCCATTTCATTTCCAACCAACTAAGTTTGAAGTGCAGTATTCAATGATCTCCTCGGTCACGTACCTTTGAACGATGCTTGCATCCAGTCGACTATGATTGTGAACGTAACCTTTGAAAATGCCCATGTGCTGTTCGAAAGGATACATCCAATGCATTCCCATATGACTGCATAGTTGAATTTCCCTAACCAAAGAACCATTATGTCAAAGAAGGACAAAGGAAAGTCCTTCTCCAACTGACATAACACAAGAACCCCCGCACGCTCTAACACATCAAGCGCTTGCCTGCTTATATTCTTATGAAAAATTAGGTTGAAAAAGTACAATGGAAAACGATAAATCGCACATCCTTCTCCATAACACCACGCATGGAAATGGACCACAATTGTAGCATAAAAACCTGACAATCAATAAATTTCAAGCTATTCACAAAGTGACTAATATTATAAGAGTGTCTGGGTAGTACCTTGATTCCTTGGTTACTGATGAGACGAGATTTTGAGGTTTTTGTAGTACAATTAACATTCTTTTTTGGTTTGTTTTGTTGCTGGTTAGTTAGATTATTTGGTGTTTAAGAAAATAGGGGTTTAGAATCATCTTGTGTGGTTATTTTCCCCTAATTTCCCTAGTTTTTAAACAAGTGGTGTCTAACATGTTCTACCTTTATGATTTGGTC
>JAULKK010322624.1:0-11304 GCA_032355705.1 Rubia peregrina | reverse complement strand
CGTGTCCCGGACTCTTGTTCGATTTTATCCCCATCATAGCATTGTAAACTTCCTGGTCTGAGATAGGATTGATCATCTTGACTTGTTGTTGCACTGACAAAACCGAGCCCCTACTTACCACTGCCGGGTTGATCAACATTTCAGTCCTCACCTCCTTTCCCATATGGCTTCTGAAAAACTTCACTAGTTGTCCCTCAATATTTCTTCTTCCCTGTATTATGTTGTCCCCCTCAGCCAATGTGACAATATGGTTTGAATATGTTCTGGACTTCATCATTGAGTAAAAGGTGCTAGTGGGTCTGTCCCCCTCGTTGAGCCACTTGATTTTTGCTCTTTGCTGCAGAAAACGGAATTCTGCCTCAGCCAGTTTTGTTGCTTCCCTTCTGCTCTCAGTCTCCTGCTTTTGTTTATGGGAAGATCCTGGATCATTAGCCAACTCTCTTAGGCACCTGTCTCATACATCATTTTCCTCCTTCGTTCTTTTCTCAATTGCAGAGAACTCAACTCTGTTTAGCCTCTTCAATGGCACTTCCATCAGTTTGAGTCTCTCATATAGCTGTTGCAGGCTTGCGACCTCGCTCATTCCCCACAATGCTCTAACCATGGGCCTGAACATCGATGATAATGTCCACATGTTAAAGAACTTAAAGGGTCTCTCTTCTCTGTCTTGGGCCTTTTGTACTGTCATCATTAGGGGGTAATGATCAGAGGTACCATTGATCATTACTTGGCAGTGAGAATCTGTCATCTGATTCAGCCATTTCTCATTTGCCATTGCTCTATCAATCTTGCTGTAAATCCTCTCCTCCTCTGCTCTTCTATTGCACCAGGTAAACTCAGGTCCCATTGTTTTCACCTCGGTTAGATTTTGGACCGTTGCAACAGACTGGAAACCATCTAGCTCCTGCTGCTGGATCGCATTTCCTCCCCTCCTGTCATCAAAGCCCAGGGGTGAGTTGAAATCTCCCATGATCAACCATGGTTTATCATTATGCCCAACTCCTTTCAGAAAGTCCCACATACTTTCCCTATCCTTTGCCTGACTATTACCATATACCATAGTTATATAACAGGAGGTGTTCAACTCCTTTAGCTTTACTTCCATGTCTATCCATTGATCCCCTATATTGAGTATCTGTGTAGTAAAATAGTCACTCCTCCAAGCTACCCAAATTCTCCCCGAATCAACTATAGAGCTATTAGTTATAAGGTCCCAATTTAGGCCAATCCTGCCCCATATTTTTTCCTCATTTTCCTGCCTCACTTTCGTTTCAAAAAAACCAATGAATCCCACCTGATTCATTAAGCAAAACCTATTTACTTGTTTCTGTTTCACCCCATTATTTACACCTCGAAGGTTCCATGCTAGGATTTTACTTGTCATAGGGTGGATCAGCTAAGAGATGAAACTGATTACCCCCTTTAGTGCCCTTGGCACTGCTCTCAGGTTGTTGCTGCTGTGATGTTTCTTCTCTGGATTGATTCTTTGACCCCTGTGGTTCCTGCCTGATGGCTTCATTTGTTGTTTGCCTTTTACTGACCGTTTTGAACTCCAGCTCATTCTCATTGTCCCCCATCTGTCTAGCAGGTTTCACTGCCTTCCTTTCATTCTTAGTGCCTTCCTCCTTCATTTGTATGGCTGGTTTTGGTACATATATCTGCTTTGGGACTAGTTTTTGTTCCTTCTTTCTACAGGTTCCTTCATCATGGCCAATCATAGAACAAAAACTACACATACTTGGCAGCCATTCACTGGTAATGGTCTGACTCTGGATCACATCATTTTCATCGAGAAACTGCACCTTCTCTGGGATTTTCTTCCCGAGTACCACATCCACCAGGACTCTTGCATAACTCAATCTCTCCACTTCCCTAGTTGCCCTGTCTAGTTTTAGTGGAGTACCTATAGGGCTTAGGATGATACTAAGTATCTTGGGTTTCCAGTATACGACATCCAATTTTGGTAATTGCAACCAGACGGGGACAGTTTTGGGGAGCTCCAGGTCCAGATTCTGGGTCCAAGGCTGGATAACAACCGGTTTGTTATCAAACAATACCACGCCCTTCTCGATCACCTGATCTCTTTCTGTTCTGAGCCCAAACCTCACCATGAAAATCCCCGGTTTTGCAAGCCACACCTTCACCACCGTATGCTGTCGCCAAATCCTCCTGAAAAATCCATTCATCACAGCAAAAGGAGGGAACGCCCCCAAAACTTTACAGACAATAGTCGTTTCCCAACCTTTAATACTATCCTCCACATCCGCCTTTTCTACTTTCCCCATAAATAGCCCCTCAACTTCGATTGGTTTATAGAATTTTACCTCTTCCTGGTCTTTTTCCTCGAATAACGCAGTCCATGGTATTCCGTCTTCCTCTGTTCTATCCCCCCATGGCACCTTTTTGGCAAGAGTAGGGTTTAGCTCTTTTTTGTTGCCCGACACTGCAGTCATTGTTTCCTTGCTCCTTTGGGTTTCCACCGGTTTCTGAGGTGTCACCAGTTCCTCCTCAGCATACTCTGTTTGACTTTCCACCATCGACTCTTCGCCCTTCGAAACATCGAGGTCTTCATAATCTTCTAGAACTGTCTTCATACCCTGTGATTTTGCGACCGAGAAATCTTGAAGTTGGATTTTATTTGGGGTTTGGGTGCCATATATGAATCTCTTTGCTTGAAGCTTCTTCTTCCCACCGGATTTTCCCATGGCTGGGTGTCAAGCTGGATTAACAACTGACCAATCTGTAGGAAAAAATCTGAAAGCGAAGAGAACACATAGTGGTAGGTGTTTTCGCCCCTACAACGATCAATTCAATCAATGAAGGACTTATTGGTGAAAGCAAGGATGGTTGAAATTACCTTTAAGCTGAAGAAGCCACCATCCTAAAACTAAAACATCCAAGGTCATGGTTTGACTCAGGTTCTTCTAACTACGGACGAGGAAGGGGGAAATTGTTGGGATGATTTGGTCCTACAAAGGCAAATTAATTTTTTTATCCCCAATGAACGATGGAAGGTTTCCAGAAATAAACAACAATCTATCTGAAATCCAAGTAAGTGTAGTTCAAAGAATTAAGAGCATATGCTGGAAGAGAATGATTGCTATTAGAGAATCATGGAAGATCTAGCTTCATTGGAATCATGTTCCAAACACGTAAATGATGGAAACACACTCTTACTTAAGCAATATTAAGTAAGGAAATTGCATTGTGGATGAATACTTGGAATATCACGAATTAACCATACAACGGGTTGTTATGCGAGAGAATGATTTATTTGTGAAGAATGTATTTATTGAAGGAATAAGGGTGAACATATCCTAATGTGGTTTGAGATTTACCATAATGTATCAATGACGGACTTTTTTTGGGTCGGAATGTGTTCTTTATTAATCAACTTCAATCAGAGACAAAGTTTAGGCTCTTACTCCAGCCTTTTGACAAAACTCAGAATTGAGACAATATTCAGTCAGAAACTTCCCTATTACATTCAGCATTTATCATGTCAATCATCCTGTCCATTGTCTATTTTTTAGCCTGTAGGATTCTTTGATTTCTTTCAATCCAAACTTGGTAAAGGGCTGTGGAGGAAAGCTGCAGTGTGTACCATTTCCTCCTAAGCATAAGTTGATAGAGTCTTTTCTTCAGTTCCCTCAAGTTGCTTGCTACCTTCAGTTGTAGCTGTTGTAGGATGGTTCTAATGCAAGAACATTTGATGAAGAGATGATCAACATCCTCACTTTGCAGTTGACAAAAATAGCACAAGCTTCCACCTGGAATTATTCTAAATCTCGTCCATTGTTGCTAGCTTCCCTTTGAAGAGCATCCAAATGAAAAATCTTTGTTTAGGCTGTATTTTTGGGTGACATAGGAGTCTTTCCATGTAATCTTTCTTCTCTCCACTTTTGAGAACATCATATGTTGCCCTGATGTTGAACTTCCCATTTTTCCTCACACAGCTCTCCAGTTGATCAGCCATTTGTACTCTCAACCTTGTAATTGTTTTCCAGCCCCAACTATGAGTGTCTGATCCCTTGTAGTTCTTGAGTTCCTTGTCCTTCAAGTAGTAGGCTTGAACCCACTGCACCCACATTATATCTTTTTTGGAGCAGATATGTCAACTGAGTCTGCATAGAGAGGCCTTATTCCACATAGATGGATCTCTCAGTCCCCATCCACCCACTGCCTTTGATCTGCACATTGTGTCCCATGCTACTGCTGTGAAGCCCATTTCTCCATATTCTCTCCCCCTGATGAAGTTCCTGCAAATCTCAACTATGGTATCATGAATATGTTTTGGAAGTTTGAACACACTAGTCCAGTAACCAGTGATGCTCAATAGGATAGTATTGACCAGTTGCACCTTTCCTGCATAGGATAGATTCCTAGAATCCCACCTTTTAAGTCTTCATGTGATCTTCTCCAAAATACAGCTACATGTTTGCTTTCCATTGGACAGAGTTCAAAGGTAATCCTAGGTACTGTAGGGGGGAATTCTCCTTGAAATCTGTAACACATCATTCAACAAGCTTTTGTCCTCCTCAGTCATCTTAGAAAAAATTATCTGGGACTTACCATCATTAACTGCCAGTCCTGTGGTCTGCTAGTTATCCTTAAGAGTATTTTTAACCCCCTCCGGTGATTTTTTGTCAGCAGAACAGAAGATGAGGAGGTCATCAGCAAATAGTAAGCTGTGAACTACCACCTTCTGGCACCTCTGGTGATCGCCAATGTTCTTTGACTGGAATGGATGTTCTAGCATCCTATTCAGGTACTCCATGCTAAGAACAAAAAGCAAAGGGGATAGGGGATCCCCTTGCTTGACTCCCCTTTTTCCATCAAAAGATTGAGATAGGATCCCATTGAGTGAAAGGTAAAAAGAGGAGTTGGTGACACAGATTTTGATCCATTCCAGGAATAGACCTGGCAATTTGAGTAAGCTCAGCCAGTGGAACATGAATTCCCAATTTAGACTATCAAATGCCTTAGATATGTCTATTTTTATGAGGCAGTTTGGCTTTAAGTACCCATACTTATACTTATGAAGCAACTCTTGAGTTAGTAGGATATTATTAACAATGTTCCTCCCTTTCACAAATGCAGATTGGTTGTTACAGACCAAGGTAGGCATCACCTCTCCCAACCTATCACAAATTATTTTAGTCACCATTTTATATATTGTTGAACAGCAAGAAATCGGCCTATAGTCTGATGGTACTTGTGGTTGAGGCTTCTCTGGAATTAGGCTGATCACTGCCTTGCTGAAATTGAGGGGGATATTGTCTCCCTGGAAGAACCACTGGATTGATTTTTTTACTCCTTCCCCTATGATGCTCCATGACTGTTTGAAGAAGTGGCTAGAATAGCCATCATGGCCTGGACTTTTACTTGATTGAATACCCTTTAGAGCCTTCCATACTTCCTGTGCTGAAACTGATATGAGCATTTGGGATTGCTGTAAGACTGTGAGGACAGATCCTCTTTGGACAAACTCCATGTTGATTCTCTTCTCTGGTTTGATCTCCTTCCCCATATGTGCCTGGAAGAATTGCACCAAATGGTCTTCTATAGCCTGCCTCCCCTGAATCAATCTGTCCCCATCTGTCAAGGTGACAATATGGTTGAGTACCTCCTAACTTTCATCATTGCATAGAACATACTAGTAGGTCTATCCCCATCATTCATCCATTTCACCTTAGCCCTTTGTTTTAGAAACCTGTATTCTGCCTCTGCCATTGTCACTGCTTCTATTCTACCTGCATACTCAACCTTCTGCTTTTGTGGAGATCTGGGGTCATATGCCAGTTCACCCTGATCTTGTTCCCACATCTCTTTTGCCTGCAAAGCTCTTTTCTGGATATCAGAGAATTCCTCCCCGTTCAGTTTTTGCAGGGGTACTTCCAACATCTTCAGTCTCTCAAAAAGTTGTGTTAGGTTTGTAATCTTGTCCACTTCCCATATAGCCTTCACCATGGGTAAGAATTTCTGTGACAAAGTCCACATGTTAAAGAACTTGAAAGGCTTGGATTTCTTCAGTTGTGGCCTTTGTAATTTCAGAACCAAATGCAAGTGATCAGAAGTGCCATTGATCATCACCTGAAAGATGGATTCAGTCATTTGATCTAACCACATTTCATTCACCAAAGCTCTGTCTATTATGCTATAGATCCTGCCATCATCCTTTCTCCTATTACACTATGTGTACATAGGTCCTAGTGTTTTTATCTCCTACAGATGCTGTTTTAGCATCACTTCTTGTAGGTCATCCAGTTCATACTGATGTATTGGGCTCCCACCAATCCTATCTTTAAAACATAGGGTGCTGTTAAAATATCCCATGATAAGCCAAGGTTTATCATCACGTGTTACTTTATTTAGAAAATCCCAAAGTTTACTTCTCTTTGAGTTGGTTGTTACCATAAACCATGTTAATATAATAGTGAGTATTCATTCCCCTTATAAACACCTCCATGTCAATCCATTGGTCACCTTTGGACAAAAAAGTGACTGAAAAGTAGTCACTCCTCCATGCTACCCATATTCTACCACTATCTATGATAGAGCTGTTTGTTTCCACATCCCAGTTAAGTCCCAGCCTGCCCCATGTCTTCTTCTCATTTACTTTTTTCACCTTTGTTTAAAAAAACCCAAGAATCCTACCTGATTCCTTAGGCAGAACTCCCTAACCTGTTTATGTTTTACTCCCCTATTTACCCCTCTCAGATTCCATGCTAGAATGTTATCTATCATAAGGGGGATCAGACAAAAGATTGAACAGGTTATTCTCCTTCCCACTGTTATTACTACATTCTGCCTCTTCTTCTGTGTGATTTTGCATGAGGTTTGGTGCATCCTGCTTTTCTCCTCCTGAGTTGTTCTTCCTCCTTGTTACATTTTTGTAGCCTCTGAATTCAGTGCTATGCTCCCTAGAATTCCTGTTCAGGCCCCCCTGCTCTTCAGGCACAGCAGGGTTAGGCTCTTGATCTTGTGTTTTGCTAGCTGTTTTTACCTCAGTGGGAGGCTTCAGGATTGGTATATACACTTGCTTCACTGGCTTTGGTTTTTCCTTTTTCCCGCATTGATCCCCTTCGTGTCCTATCATGAAGCAGTAATTGCATTGGACTGGCATCCATTCACAAATGATCTCCTGGTTCTGGATGACATCATTTTCATCCAGGTATGCAATCTGTCTAGGAACAGGTTTTTCCAATTCCACTTCAACCAACACCCTTGCAAAGTTCAGTCTCTCCAGGTCTTTTGTGGCTTTGTCTAATTTCAGTGGGGTTCCTACCGGGCTCAGTATAGTGCACAAGATTTTTGGCTTCCAGTATACAACATCAAGCTTAGGCAGTTTCAGCCAGACTGGAACTTTGTTAGGCATCTCTATGTCCATGTTTTTTGACCATTTCTGGATGAATACAGGTTTATTGTCAAACTGTATTACACCATTTTCCAGGACCTGATCTACTTCTGTTTTCAGTCCAAATTTCACAAGGAATATACCAGGCTTAGCCATCCAAACCTTTAATACACCGTGTTGTTTCCAAATTCGTCTGAAAAACCCGTTCATTACAGAGAACGGTGGGAAAGCACCAAGAATTTTACACACCACTGTTGTCTCCCAATTCCTAACACTCTCATCTACATCCTCCTTTTCAATATTACCCATGACAATCCCCCCAACTTCAACTGGTTTATAGTATTTTACCTCGTGTTGGTCTTTGTCTTCAAATTATGATGTCCAAGGCTGGACCTCCTCCTCATCCTCCTTCCTATTTCCCCATCGGACTTTCTCCCCCTCTGTCTTCACAGTCGGCGGCGAGATTGTGTTCTCAGAAACATTGACCTTCATCAGTGTCACCATGAGTTCCTCATCAATCATCACTGTTTCCCGCGTTTGCTCGCTGAAAAACTCCCTCATTTCTTGAGTCTCTAGTTCCTCCAATACGTTCTCCATTCCCTGTACAT
The DNA here is from genome assembly GCA_032355705.1 of Rubia peregrina. NCBI lineage: Eukaryota > Viridiplantae > Streptophyta > Magnoliopsida > Gentianales > Rubiaceae > Rubia > Rubia peregrina. Next base: position 3,339 of record JAULKK010322624.1, on the reverse strand, counting down.
GTGTTTTTTGCTTTGACACAAAAAAATCCCGTGTAATGAGTTTACCTGGTTTTTGCTGTGAACCATAGATGACCCTCTTTGCTTGGACCTTCTTCTTCCCACCGGACTTGCCCATCGAGGAGGCAGATTCAGAGAATCACCAAGGTTGGTGTGAAGAAAAACGAAGAAGAAGAGGACACATAGTTGATGGTATAAATCGCCCCTAAAACCTCCTCCTCCTTGGTAACCTTGATACCCTTAGCCTCCTTGCCATCCCATAGCACTTACTTCCTCTACATAATCATCTTGTTAAGTTGGACATAAATCCGTTGGATGTGGAGAGGAACAAATCTCGCATGACTTCATATAAGGTTTTTCCCCTGATTGAGTCATTAACACCTTGACCATAGAAGTAAGATTCGACCTTCAAGCTTTCCATGGTTGGAGGAAGCACTTGCATTGTAGGATTTTTCCTCCTCAAATTTTCCCCAGATCTAAAGTTTCTCGACTCTTCGGCAAGCTCCTCATAAAGCTCCATAGCTTCCACAGAGGACTTGGTCCCAAGAGAACCACCACATGCTTCTCTCAATAGCCTTTGATCTTGATCAAGAAGACCATTGTAGAAGTATTAGACTAAATCCCCATCTGAATAGCCATGATACCGACAACTCGCCAGAATCTTTTTGAACCTCTCCCAAAAGTCATAGAAGGATTCCTCATGCCATTGGATGATGTTGCCTATATCTTTCTTCAAGATGGCGGATTTTGAAGCTGGGAAGTATTTGGAGAGAAACTTCCTTTTCAACTCAATCCATGAAGTAATGCTCCCAGGTGGAAGATAATGGAGCCCAATATCTTGCGGCATCTTGCAAGGAGAATGGGAAGGCCTTCAACATGTATAGCTCCTCATTCACTCCTTCAGGAATAATCACACTACAAACCATATGGAAATCAAGGTGGTGTTTGTTAGGATTTTCCCCTTGCCTACCAAGGAAGGACGGTAGGAAGTGTATCAATCCGAACTTCAACTCAATATGGCCATTAGCTCTAATCGCCGAATATGTTATTCACACAGGTTAGTGCTCTAGATTGAGAGCCATAACCTCCCACAACGGAATTTGCCTCACCGGTATGTTCCTACCTTGAAGGGGAGGATGTTGAGGTACCCCTCCCAGAATTTCACTCTCTTGCTCCTCGTCATGATCCATCGAGGTAGGAGGGTTGTTATTCACATTTTGGAGATAAAAAATGTATTCACATTTTTGTGACTATGTAGTTCAGATTTGGGCACACACGAGTTGACAGAAGGGGTCACAATATTAAAATGAAGTATTGTACGACACTTTTCAGAAATTAAACTATGGCCCTTATTTGCGATGTCGCAGTTGTGTCGCATAGAACAACCTAACACCGACTCACGACCGACGTCGGTCGACATGAAATTTCCTGTGGGAACCCAAAATTTGAGCAAAAAATTTAAACCGAAATCCCCCAACCCTATTTCATGTCAATAATATTCAACACTAACACCCATTTCCCATCTCCAACAAACTTCCTCCAAACCCAACTCCACACCAACCTTTCCATTCACACCATTGCAACAATTAAAGAGCTCAATCAAACCCCTTCTCTCAAACATCAAGAAGTATCCAAGGATGTAACATCTCCGGGTTCAAATTAATTGAAGTAGTTTTCCATCATTCCATGTTCATTTAGCAATTTTATTACCATACCTTCTATATGTTTTTTTCCTCACAGATCAAAGATTGAATATTTTCATGAAGTATGATGATTGTGTTACTAGTTATATAGTGTATATTCTTTGTGTTTTCAAGATAATGCCATGTTTGTAAGTAGTGAGAAAACAAAGGTCTTGGATTAGGGCTGATTGTGGACAATAATTACATTTTCCTATGAATAAAGTTTAAATGTGTGACGTCGGTCACAAGTAATCGACCTATACGATATGGTATCAAACTCAGACCAATGTCGCATAGGTCTGGGAAATGATTGAAATATATGTATAATATATATATATATGTCTGACGTTGCTCGTCAATCAGACTTTGTGACATCGATCACTCATGCATGAGACGCCGCTTTAAAGAAAATCAGTTACTTTTTCCATGTTGATTATTGTCGTCGACGTATGACTACATTATGTGTGTTCCATTTGGGGATAGCCCAATTCTAACATAAATTTTGTTTCCTATGTATTGGTTGTAATGGGACAAAGAGAGTTATCGATGGACTTTCAGCATGTAGATGGACATACCTGCCATTTTACTAGTTGCCCTGAAAGTATTAATGACGTACAACATAGACAATTGTGGTTGAATACAATTAATGTTTCAATTTCATATCAACCTTATGTATTTTAATATATTGTAACATGTTATTTGTAATAACATGTAATGGCTATCGACGAAGAAATGTTTGTGTCATCAAATATTGAATATTATAATATTGTACGAGAAACGATGTTTCCACGATTAATCTACAAATCGGGGCAGAGACGACACATTTTCGATGTTGCATAAATCGACAGCAATTTTTTTGCCACATCAGCCATTCAAAATGACGTCATATTCGTCAGTGTTCCACATCAGCAGGCACACGATGTAGGTTCCCCACATCTAGCAATGTTTCTTACCAGAGTTTGCGATGTCGCTCTTATTTTGACTGATGTTGGCATGGACAAAGTCACATTATTTCCTCTCCCATCGTATGTCTTCTTCCTATGAATGATGTCGGTTATTATGCATGCCGACGTCGGCCTAAACAAAGTCGCAGCATGGTCTCCTATTGTCGGCTTTCTTGCTTTTACCGACGTTGGTAAAAAACCTGCCGGCGTCGGTCCAAAACCAAGGTAAAAGGTTCTGAACCGAGGCAAAAATGTTCTTTTTACTACGGCAGTAGTTACCTCGGTTTTTTGTGACTAAAAACTGAGGTAAAACGTTTTGTAGAGTTCAAACCACGTAAGTATGGTATGTTTAAGGTGTTGCGAAAGATTAATGATACTGCTTATGTTGTGCCCCTTGGGAGGTCATCACCGTATCTCTCAAAGATACTATTTAAGCCCTTTTTGTGTACTAACTACAACTTAGTAGATAGTGGCAAGTCGGGGCCATCCACAGAGACAAGAGATATTCCCAAGTGTTTGCTCATAAAATGGTAAACACTACCCTAGTATATAGATATACATACATATAAAAGCACATAAAGAGGGAGGGGGGGAGGTTGGTTTGGTTTTTCATAAGTTATGAATTTAAAAGCAAGTTACACTAATAAAGCATACAATCACTAAAATGAGATTAAGTACGAATTACGGAGTCTTGGGGGCAATTGACTTATACTTCC
>JAULKK010322615.1:0-11305 GCA_032355705.1 Rubia peregrina | reverse complement strand
GGTAGGCATTAGAACGGTCGGCCAATTATACCATTACCCCGGTTTCATGCAATTTCCCAAGATCTAGGGATTCATATGAGGAATATGGAATCACATTGATTGATGTTCCTAGATCTAGCATGGCATTTTGAAAATTCTTTACACCTATGATGCAAGGGATGGTAAACATGTCGGGATCATCACACTTTGGGGGAAGTTTGTTTTGAAAAAGGGTCGACACTTGTCTACCAATTTTTATCTTTTCACCATTTTTCAAAGTCTTATTTCTCCTAGGGGTACATAATTCCTTAAGGAATTTAGTAAACCTAGGCACTTGGTAAATGGAATCAAAGAGAGGAATATTTAACTCACATTTTTGGAAGACTTCAAAGAGTGCTTTGTTTTCATCCATGCAACCCTTGCTCCGCAAAGCCGCCGAAAAAGGTGGTGGTGAAAGGATTTTCTCGATTTCCATCTTCTCCTGTGGTTGGGTTTCCACCTCCTCGACCTCTTTGTCTTCCACCAATAGGTCTTCTTCCAATAGGTCTTCTTCTACCTCCTTGCCAACCTTCACAACTTTATCGGGGGTGTTGATCTCCTTTACACTTCTCAAGGTAATGACACTAGCACTTGGAGACCGGGGGTTTAACTCCAGTTGTGATGGAAGTTTCCCTGAATCCCTAGATTCCAATTTGACCATGGAAGATGCAATTTGGCTAACTTGAGTTTCCAAGATCTTGAATCTAGCAGAGGTGTGATCTTCCAAATTTGTGACCAATGAGGTTATGGCATGCATAAGCTCCTCTTGCTCCGATCTTGATCTCCCTTCTTGGGGGTTAGAAGACACCTCATCCCTTGGGTAGGGTTGTCATGGTGCCCGATTTTCCCTTGATTTCTTTGGAATTGGGGTTGCCCTCCTTGACGGTTCGGAGGATGCCTGCTCTTCTTCCCCCCTCCAATTTTGATGGCCCATCAACGTATAGCTTCCACGTCTCCTCAAGTTCTTTTTCATTATCAACTTCAATTGGTTTTGTGGTTTCCACAATGAAACCTTCTAGAGCCTGGCCCATGATGGTTGTTATTGGGCGAAACTAGATGCCGAGTTCATCCAGTTCAATTGCCCATTTCATCATTCATCCAGAGGCCTCTTGCTTAAGGAGGTCCTGCCTGATCAGGTGGCTGGTTAGCAGGAAAATTTTGTGGCTTTGAAAGTATGTCTGGAGCCTTCTTTCTGCATGGGCCAAGGCCAAAATTAGATTTTTGAGGGTGGTGTATCATTTTTCTACACCATGAAATGCCCTGCTTACGAAGTAAATGGGGTGCTGCGTCTTTTCCTTCCCCTTTACCAACGCTACACATATTACTAAGGGGGATGTCGAGATCTAGAAGTACAAATCTTCCCCTTTTCCGGGTTTATAAGATTGGGCAGGCTTCATAAGAATTATTTTATATATTTGAAGGCTTGGTCGCAATCCTCTGTCAGTTCAAAAAAATTGGCCTTTTAAAGAACCTAAAAAACAACAGGTGTTTCTCTGCACCTTTTGAGAGAAATTGACTAAGCCCAACCAGCGATTCTGTGAGTTTTTGGACATCCTTGACTGTTCGAGGAGGCTTCGTGGTTATCAAAGCTCCAACTTTCTTAGGAACTTTCCGAGACCATGAATCCTAAGAACTTTCATGCCCTTACTCCGATAACGCATTTGGCTGAGTTCAGCTACAAGTTTGCATTTCGGAGTCGGAATGTTTCTTTAAGATGTAGCAGGAATTGGTCATTGCCCTTGTTTTTTACTACCTATCATCCACATATATTTCCATGTTTTGCCCTATCTGTTTCTTGAATAGTTTCTCAACCAATCTTTAGTAGGTTGCTCCCGCATTCTTCAAGCCGAATGAAATTTTCATATAACAGAATGTTCCCACATCCATGATGAACAACATTTTTTGCTTATCCCCCTCTATCATGAGTATTAGGTAATAGCCCTTACATGGATTAAAGAAAGCGAGTACTTCATACCCTACTATGGCTTCAACCAACATATCGATTGAAGCCAGATGGTAGCTAACTTTAGGATAACTTTTCTTGAGATCCATGAAATATATGCACATTCTTTAAGCGCCAGCGTGCTTGGGTACCATCATAGGGTTTATTTTCCACTCCGGGTAAAACACCTATTCAATGACCTTTTCCCGCTGGATTTTCTGGACTTCCTCTTTTATGTCTTTGTCCCTCTCAGGGGAAAACACCCTTCTTTTCTGTTTAACGGGATTTTATGCGGGGTTCACATTCAGCCTATGAACCATCAATTCTTTGGGCACTCCTGTGAGATCGAACGTGCTCCACGAGAACACGTCCATATGGTCATCAACGAGTTCCTTCAATTTCTCTTTTGTTGCTAAGGGTATCTTTTTTCCTATGGCCACTATCCCTTTTTATTTAACGGTCATCAATTCGGTGTCTATTGGTCCGATTTCTCCATTTATCGAGGCCACCCTATTTCCCATTTTTTCTTCTTTCAAGGCTTATTGCCAATTAACTCCTTATTTTCGGCAGATCCGCCCTGATCACTGCAATCCCCTTTCTGGTAGGGAACTTCATTGTTAAGTAATAGGGGAATCATATGGCTCGCTCCTTGCACATCCAGGGTCTTCCAGAATCACATTGTGAGGGAATACAGCCTCGATCACGGTGAAGATGCAATTTGACGTGACCTCCACCTTGACTGGGAGGGTTATAACACCTAAGGGTAGCACCGTTTTCCTAGTAAAACTGGATAAAGGTGAAGTGGTTCTCCTCATAATTTCACATCCGAAGCCCAGTTGACAAAGTAGTTGGCGAACATTACTTCCATTCAGCTTCCATCTTCCATGAACACCCTCTTAATGTATAAATCTCCGATCATAGGATGGATCACCATCGGATCTGTATGGGGGGTTCGACTAGGCATCGGGTCTGCTCCTGAGAAATTTATGTCCCCCTCGATCTAAACATTTTCAGAGAAGGTTCTCCGGGAGGCAGGTAGTGGGATTGTGATTTTATAATGGTGTTCGAGGATGGGTCACTACCCACACCATTGATTAAGTTGATTACTCGATTGGCCCCTTCACTTCAATTTTTGTCTGTCCAAGCCTCCTGGTCAGGTCTACCATTTTCTCATAGTTGATTTCCAACTTGCTCACTATTGTTCCCATGTTGTTCTTGACCACCTTGGTTGGATCCATTTTTGTAGGACTTCCATTAGAATTCTCCTTTTTGGTTCGAAGAGCCCTCTCCTCTATGTCTTTCAATGCAGTCCGGGAGCAATCCCTCTCTTGCATATCTGTCGAATTTCCTTTTTAAGTGGATGAATTTTTTTTGTGTTGTACATCTCTCTTTGTGGCAATCACACTATTTGGGCAAATCTCTCTTTCCAGGAAAATCCCTCCCCGGAGGGGGAGCCCGAAACAAGCCCTTATGGATGGAGTGAATCTCCACCTAGGTCTTGGTTAGCGGGACATAGCTTTCAAAGCCTTTCTTCGAGGCTTCCAGCCTCTTTGGCCTTGGAACTATTCTCACCCCACTTGTCCCCCTCTCGCTTTCTCTTTGTAGCCTCCTTGATCTTCGAGTATTGCTCCATGATTTCTTGCAGCTGCTGTAGGGTTTCTGGTTTCTTTGAGACCAATTTCTTGTATAGGTCAAGGTTGGACATTCCGTTCATGTAACCAAGGATCACCCCATTCTCGGTGCGATTGATTACACTGAGGCTCTCATTCATATATCGATGATAGAATACTTCCATCAATTTTCTGAGCCTCTCCTTGCTTCGATAGAGCTCAATTAAGGTTTTTGTGAATCTCTTCTTCAGGAAGATTTGGCTCAGCAAGGGCCTTCCAAATTCTCTATAGGAATGCAGTACCCCTTGGCTAACTTTTTGAACCATTCTTGAGCTTTTTCTCAAAGGTAACATCCCACCAGCCTATACGTTAACTATTCGTTGAAGTCACTCGAAGTCATCAGATTGTGGAAAGTGTGTATGAACTCATGAGGGTCAGTGTCTCCGTTGTGCGTAGGGAGCCCCTCGGATGATTTTAGATCTCCAGGGCATTGGGTCGCCATGATTACAGAAATAAAGGGGAAAGCTACAACTTTACCCGAAGGCCTGATCAATCTATCCAGCTCCCTCATGAGGCCGTCACTCAACTCACTTCCCATCTGCAAGTCTTTGTATTGATGTGTCAAGAAGGAAGCATCCATACTGGAAATGTGGTATAACTGGTTCAACGACATGTACCTCAACAATGGTCCTCATATGGTAGATTTATGATACAGTTGCTGCTGACCCTGGTGGTAAAGGTTATACGGGGGGAATCCCTGGTCGAGGCCATAGATGGGTTTGGTTTTCATAACCTAGGTGGCTCCCCATTGGCCAGGTTCCAGGGTGAGGGATCACCTGATTTGGAATATAAAGGGTTTAAATAGGAAACAAATACGCCACCGTCTGACCCAAGCTGAGAAATGTCGGTTGAGGGTGCTCCTGGGTTTTTATCTCCATGTTTGTTAGGTAAGATGCTTTTTGGCTAGCATGTAGTTAGAATCTCGACTGCACCATTAAAGGCATTGAGATTTGGGGTGTCACCTGCTACTGGTTCATTCTTTAGTAGAGCATGAAGGATCCACCTGATAGCTATCAGATCGAATGGTCTGAGCCAGCTGCGCTTGATCTTGCATAGATATAGGAGGTACACTATTCGCGCCTTGGGTGGTTTCAGCAGCTCCTGCAGCCACTTTCACCTGCGAGTCCATCGAGGCCTCCGTGAATTGTGGGCCATCCTCTGATTACTGATATGCATGGCTCAATGAGGCAGGAGATCTGGTGCCCCCTATCCAAGGTTCAACACTAACCTCAATTCGTCTGGTGGGCATAGCATCCTCAATCTGAGACCCCTCTAGCATTTCCATCACTGGCATCTAGTTTGTAACTACCACCGAGGGTATGTTCCCGATGCCTGAGGGGACTGGGGGTCTAACTTCATTTTCTTGCTTTTCCCCCTCTTTCTGCCCCGATAAGGAGACTACACTTCTTCTTCGGCGTCTAAGGTTCTACCTTTGATTCGTTCGTTTCTACATAATGTGCCTTCTGTAGAAGTAGATATGAACAGCAGAATAAACAGATCTGAGAAATGGTCCCACTGGACAAGCCAACTTGATGCTCCCCAAATTGTTGCTACCCTATGCACCGCTGCTTTTGCCAGAATATGCAAGACAAAGCTCCTCAAATTTTTCGTGGGGAATAGTCTTCGACGATCAAGTTAGAAAGTGTATTATTTTAATTAAGAATGAATAGTTTATTATACAGTGTTATCTCTCCCTTATATAGATTGGCAGGTAGGGCAACTATTTTGTTTGCTTGTGATGGAAGTACAAGAGATCTTCCTTGGGATGGCCCGGTGGTTATTACCCAAAGGATATTATTTGGAGGGTAATATAAAGACACTTAGGCTAATTAGGCTAGGCACTTGGGCCCAGCAGAAATTACACATTATTAATCCCCTTAATAGGGGGTTCTAGTCGGGTGTCAAATCATCTATGTTGTCTAGAAGAACAAGCTGGGTGTGTTGGATCAACCTACGAATGAGGATATCTTGTTGCTCAATTCTTCTTGGACATCATGAACATAGCCTTCCTCTTCAAATCCTCGATGTCTGGTGATTCGATGTCAAATGGCCTTTGTGAGGATTTTGAACTCCAGAGGGTCAATCACTATGATACATTTTCAATCAAGGAAAATTTTGGGGAAATAAATATTCACTAATTCTACCTTGCATTACATCCATAAAGTGTCCTTGTAATGTTTGGGGACTTCATGCCAACTATTGTAGCAGATGTCCACCCTCGTTCTTCCCACCTTCGCTATCCAACTACACCATTTAGCATGTTAGGCCGATACACACTTTCTAGACTCATTGCATAACAAAGCGGATAACTCTTTCCTAGGCATTCTACGTTCTAAGGTTCTATAATTAATTCTGGGTAATCCTACATCCTCGGATCTGTCATCCTCATCCGCATCCTCATCCATATCATGGTTCGTTCTTGGTGGGTTTTCTTTATTGGAAAATGAACTTGATCACGAGTCCTTTTCTTATATGCCATTTCATATGCTACATTCAAAAATGTGCCATAAAATTACTTAACTGTACTTTGAGGAGCTACATATCCAGAAACATTACTAAACAAATAATTAATATAAAAAACATATTGAATACATTTACTCTAATAAATCGAAATGTATAATACATATCACAAATTCTCTAATTTAAAATTGAAACAATTAATCCTCCTCTCTTTTGATTACCTAACCATAACTTAATGTACCAAGAACACAAGAATATATATTAAAACCCTAATCAAATGAAATAAAGAACAAATATAACAAATCTTTCTATTTATATCAATAAACCAACCTCAAAAATTCATATACCGATAATCCTACCATAAAAAATATGATTCTCATTGAAGATGCAAACCTCAATGTAAGGAAACCATTTCCCAACCAAAACCCTAAACCCTACACAGTTGTCCATGAATAACAAAGCCACGAAACATAGAATTCTTAAATATCACTAATGCTTGTAGTGAAACTAACTAAAATCCACGGAAACATGATGTGGTATTCCTTACAAGCAAAGCAACTGTTGTTCAGTGTATGTTGTCTCTTCCTGCAAAACAAATCCCGGAAGTGATTCCAGGGAAAATGCTCCGACGATCATGTCATTGTCCTCCTTTAGAGAATAAGAATTTCTCAATATATTTTTTCTTATCTGAGTTAGTGTTGCTCTCCTTTTATTTATAGGTGATCGTCCTCGTGGTTTTGTATTATTAGGGTTTAGGATCGTGGATTGTATTGTGGTTACTAGTACACTTTCGGATCGTGGCTAAGTGTTGGTCATGATTCCTTCTTTCTCGGTTCATGGGTGAATCCACTTAGATAGGGTTCCACCTTTATCGGATCGTGGTTGACTTAGACATTGGGCTGAACATGGTAAACTTTATCTTCGTTCATTCTCGGTTAAAGATTAAGCTGGGTCCGAAGGCCCACAACCTCTAGCTGTTGGGCTAGGTGTACACCAAAACCTTAGGGTTTTTGGTCACACAATGTGAACCCTAAGGTTCCACATTAAACAAAGACTAAACTTCTCCTCAATTTTTTTTAATTATTCTTCCTTGAAGCTTCATCTTCAAAGAATAAAACCACATACACCAGTGGAGAATGGCCTATTAAAGGAAGAGTTCAGAGACAGTTTCGCTAAATTTTTCTAGCAACTGCCTTCTTGGACAAGTTCTGAGCTCGGAACTTCTTGTTTCAGAGCACTAGAAAAATTCAAAGGCGGTTCTAGTTCTTTGGAAGGCGGTTTTGAATTAAGTGTCTTCTATTGATATGAATCAAAGACGGTTTACTGAATAACCACCTTTGATTGTGTAAAATTAAAGGCGGTTGTGCAAAAGTGACTTGTAATGTAATAGGTTATGGACTCAGGACTGGGATACGAATATGGTTGACTGAGAAACCTTTATAGATGAGGGTTGTTGAAAGGATATGCAATGTTACGAACTCGTAACGTCCTCTAATTTTATCCTGAGCTCGTAACCTCTTCTGGAGAATTGGTCATCATTCCTTGCTTCCTCTATTGCCTCAATACCATGCTATAATATGCATACCGACTTTTTTGTCATTAAGAATCTGTAATCACACTAGGGGGGAAATCAAAACAAACGTAAAGTAATTTTGCATTAATTAAATTCTTCTAGAATAGTGAGTTTAAGAAGATGACATAATACTTTAGGTAGAGTGTTACAGTTACAACCAAAATAAACAAAGATCCTAGCATCTCCTATGAAAGGCCTACTACATGTCACACTGATGAGCATCGTTAGAGGAGTGGAGTCTTTGACTCATTGAAGGCTCACTCATAAGCGAGTTTTTTTCTTCTCGAGATTCCCTACAAGCTCCCTAAGTTGGCATACTTGGTCGTGAACATGTCTGAGGCAGTTCTTCATGGTCTTCATAAATCTCGGGTCAGATTCCCCTACAAAATCATTTTCTAAATAACAATTATTACAAGACAAGTGTTTAACATACATATATTTTTAAAACAATAATTGTACCTTGCTCACCCCTTGCTCTCTTTTGAGGTTCGGCCGCATCTATGGTTCGGTGACACCACTTGTTCTCATACAGTATCCACTTTCAAATTACTTCCAAGGCTTTTCCTCCTCGTGAAATGCCGACCCTTTCACACAACGCAAGATCGACGTAATCAAATTTCCATAAAGTAGATTCATGATTAATCTCTTTGATGTAGCTACAAACATCACGTGCTTTAAAATTGTGCTATCAAGATTGGTTTTGGCCCGCTCAATAACATAGTAGAACATCATAAGAGTCGAGTAATTTAGCTCAGTGATGTGACTAGGAGTGGGTACTATAGACCAAGCTATTATATCGTACACAATACGTTGGTCTATTTTGAGTATCTTTAGATAAAACTATTTTGGTCTACCTAGATCATTAGGATTGCGTCTAAAGTATTTCACACTACACGCGATATGGTTAATTCTAGGATAATCATCATTAAGTGGTCATTCCCCCCTATGATAAACTTCATCTAAAGGAGCATCATACACTTGGGGGTAAACATCTTTCAGACCCTTGTAAGGGAATTCAATTGGTTGATTGATAATTTACGGGCTGATTTCAACATTATAACCATTCACCTTATTCCAATAACTACCCGAACCCTCAACCTGATGCAAATTGGCATAAATTTGACATATCTCGTCAAACTAACGACATTGGTATTTTGTAACGACATTGATTCTTTTGTTTTTGAGGTTTTCATTAATAAGAAAAAATAAATGGAAAATGTTATTAGTTAAAAGGAAACTACTTCCCATGTTTTGTGGAAGTTGTGAAAGTAGAGGAGGAGTGGAGAGTATGGCAATGGAAATCATGGGATAATGCATATTATTTATTTTAATTGAAGTTTTTTTATCATGTTTATGATTACTTGAATTGTCAAATTTATAGCTTTAATGCATTTTAGAGTTTCTATAAACATCAAAACCTTTCCATTTCCCTAAGAAGTTTTAGTTAAAATATTAGCTTTTGCATTCTACCTTTTTCACTAAGCTTTTGCATTCAACTTTCTTTACGTAATTCACTGTATGAAAATGGCTTCTGATGGTTTTGAGTTGTCCATGGAAATAAATTTTAAAATTTTGTTGCACCTTCTTCCCTTCTCCAATTTTCTTTCGATGAGAAGAGTGTCAATTTTGGTGTAATGCTGTCGGGAGGAATTCATTGAATGGGCGTTCGCTCCTTATGCTGATGGATCCAATGGTCCTAGATGGTGCTGAACATTACTTCTTCTGCATGATGAAGAGAAAAAATGTGACGATGCTTCATTTTCCTGACCTTGAAGTCAGAAAGTGCATTGAGGTACATTTTGAGTGGTTGCTTGTGTTAGAGTCAGGTGAAGATTTTTTGTTCAACCCGTACCCAAAACACTAGAATGAATTAGTGACTGAAATGGTCTATCTTCAACATTTTAACACCTAGTTCTCATCTATTGTTGGAAAGGTACAAATATAAGTGTTGGTGTTGTTATTTTTTGATGTGATTAGCTTATGAATTACAAACCCTTTTAAATTTCTTCCTAAGATATATGTAGATGTTGTGTGCTGTTATGATCTGTTTATAGTTTTCTATTTAGTATTGTCTTATATTGTGCTATAGTGATTTCCAAGTGGAATACATTGATTGTCCCTAGGCACTATAATTTCGAGGAAAAGATCTCAAGAAGAATCAATGGGTTTTCTCGAGGGACACTCCAATACAAGCAGACTCTCTGGTTGATTAACAAGAATTATTTATTTGAAGGTTGGTTGAGCACACGGGGAACCCTTTACACGAGAACTTGGATAAATTGACACTCGATTGGACACCACCATTTAGAGGATCACGACACTCACCAAGGGAATAATGGTGATGAAGGATTGGACCTAATACAAATCAAGGTGTGATTAACTTTTCTTGTGGAAAAATTATATTTAGTTATTGTAATTATATGTTACTGATCTAAATTGTATTTATTAGTAAAAGAAACAAGTAAATACATGGGAATGCGGCTTTTACGTAATGCTTTATGCAATGTAGTGTGTCACACATATGCGTGAGGATTACCTAGAGATCGAAGAAGTGAGTTTTTAAGATAACTATTTTGAGAATGTTTTTAAGTAATGTAACCTGTCATCCCAATTCCTATTTGGTTACTTTGGTTTTTTCACAGATTTTTCTAAAAGTTCTCAAGCCCTATTCACAAGATAACATCAACAACGCTAGAAATTGCTTGGCTAGGTATCTCATGTACTCTCGCTCCTCTTCAATTGGGAATCTCAATGTGATATTATGAGAGACTAGTATTTGATGGCATTTTTGTGCGGAATAGATTTTTGATGGCTTCTATTCCTATCTATAGATTGTTGCTTTATTCGCATAGTTTATAGATTTTTGATACATAGTGTCATCATCTCTTGTATTTTTTACAATTTGGATCTGTTTTAAGAGGCTTTTAAAAAGCCGGGTTGTAATGAATTTTATGTATTTTACCATCTTGTCCAATCATAGTTCCGATTGAGGAACTAGAATCTGTCCATATATAAATATGCCCTATTTCATGTTCATGCATCGGGACATTAGGAGCATAAACAGTTCTGGACTCAGAACTGTTTTGCCAGAAATTGCATCCACTGCTTCAACATACAAATGCAATTCTAGAATTCATCCCCGATGGATGAACAATTCCTGCAGATCTGACGATATTCCGGGTTCGTAACATCGTTTCTCCTTCTCCCGTTTGACCAATAGTTCCACACTAAGAACTTAAAAATCAGTTCCTCAATCAGAACCATAAACATTATATGACTGTTGGATAATTAGTTTCACACTCAGAACTGGACCTATAGTCCAACTATCGGAGTAAATGTTTTAATCTTGGAAATAATCAAAGTCGGTTCCAGAAAAGGATCAAAGGCGGTTGATAACCTTTGATCTTTGTCATTCAAATGCAGTTTTTGGAACTGCCTTTAATAGGCCTTGTTTCCACTAGTGAAGTATCAACCATACACTTAACAATAATATAAGGAACAAGTGAACATAATATTCATAAGCATTAAAGGATAGAAGGATATTAGAATCTCACGAAATAACTACCAAATCATGAATAAAAATATACTCCCCAAGCTAAATCACCACTCCCTAAGTATTGAACCCAATTGATTCATTGGATT
>JAULKK010322606.1:0-11306 GCA_032355705.1 Rubia peregrina | reverse complement strand
CGCTTCATCCCCCTCCGCCCCCACCGAGTTCAACAGCACCTTCGCCCCGTCCAAGCTCAAGCCGGAGCCCGCCGTAACTTCCTCCCGGAGCTCCGACCATGACGACCCGGCGATGGAACTGCCCGATCAACTCTACATCCCGTGGATTGTACGTGACGAGAAGGGCAACCTCACTCTCCAGTCCACTCCTCCGGCGCATCTGCTAAAAGCAATGGCCGTTGCCGAGACCAGGAATAAGAAGAAGAAAGAGAAAGTGAAAGCGAAGCGTAAAGTTTCCGATACGCAGCCGGCGGCTTCCTCCGGTAAGCCGAAGCTCTCCAAGGCGGCTCGGCGGTTTTATAATGAAAATTTCCGGGACCCACCTCAGCGCCTTAATAAGGTCCTGGCTGCTGCCGGAGGTAAACACTGGTGCGCTCTTGTACTTTGTATTGTATTAGTTGTGCACTGGACTATCATATTTGCTGCCCACAGTAGACTTGATAAAATTATTAGTATTTCAATTAAAGTAAAAATTATTTTAAAAAATGTTGATGTTTTGAAATGCACTTTGGCAGTTGATAATATTTATATTAGTGGATTTTTATGTTAGGTGGTTTTGACTAAATGAAAAGTCAAATTGAGAGTATGTGTTTATAAAAGTGGCAAAATGAGAGTATGTGTTTATAAAAGTGGTTATTTTGATAGTGGCATCCCGGCGGAGCAGTGATGAACTTATTTTTGGCGGCAAGGTGACGGTTAATGGTTCCGTATGCAATACTCCTCAGGTTTGTGAAATGTAATACTTGTCTAAGAGGCTTTTTTTTGTTTGTTTCATGCTTGGGGATTTCTAATTTCTGCTTCTTTTAATGCTTGCGCTTGCGGTGATTGTTCAGACCAAAGTTGATCCTCTTCGGGATGTGGTATATGTTGAAGGAAAACGCTTGCCCAAGAGACTGCCTCCTAAAGTCTATTTTGCTCTCAACAAGCCTAAAGGGTTAGTATAATTCTTACTAGTATATCTTAGTGGTTACTTAGCTTTGGAGATTCAAAACTGTATATGCTGGACATTGTCACTGTTAAGTGGATAATGTTTTTAGTTTTTCAGGTACATTTGCTCAGCTGGTGAGAAAGAGAAGAAGTCCGTGTTGATGCTTTTTGATGATTTCATGAAGAGTTGGGCAAGTGTATTTGAATTCTGATACTCCCTCGATCCCAACTTGAATTGCATAGCAATCATTTTCACGATGTTCAACAAATATGTTTGACCGTTAATATGTTTACCTTCGTATAATAGTGACAAATAAAAAGTTGTTATTTAGAATCTACTTGTTATGACGAATTCGCCAATATCACATACAATAATATTGTTGCTCATATATTTATTCAAATATGCGGTCAAATTTTGATATAGAATAATGCCAAAAAAGTAAGTGGGAATCAGGGCTGGAACGGAGGGAGTATTTGTATTAACACTATCTCTTAATGTGTGAAAAGTAATATATTGCTGTAATATACGCATGCTAAGGTTGTAAAATCTGAATCTTAGTTTTGCATTTGTTTTAGGATAAAATGAATTCAGGACTTCCACGACCACGACTTTTCACTGTTGGCCGTCTTGATGTGGCTACTACTGGATTGATATTAGTGACAAATGATGGTATAGTTTTGCTGGAGAATGTTCATTGATGTATATGCCCGTTGTAACTATTTTCAATATTTTCTGGAATTTCAGTAAATTGTATCTATTTCAGGGGATTTTGCTCAGAAGCTCTCACATCCTTCATCTAATATGACGAAGGAGTAAGTTCTTGAATTATCTGAAATTTCTGCTATGTCTTGCTTGTCCTTGAGGTTTTCAGTAACCACCATGAAATTGGATTGGATGGGAATGGGGGATAATTGTTTTACATTGCTAGTCTAGGACATCTCCTTAAAGTTCCATTCTGCTTTGTCATGAACTAGCTCTGCAGGGAAAAATCAGTTCACTGATAATTCACTAGGAGTATTATTTATTGCTTCCCCGCGACTCTAAAATTTTCATCTATGATTATAGATATATTGCAACCATCGATGGTTCTATCCATAAGCAGCACTTGATTACCATTGGTGAAGGGACTATTGTTGATGGTGTTCGATGTATCCCAGAACTTGTAGAGTTGCTGCCATCACAGCCAGATATAACGAGGCCACGAATTCGGATTGTGGTATATTTTCCCGGATTTGTTTATAACCAAGAGTCATTATAACTATATGGACACTTGTTAGTATCAGTTTTGCTTTTCTTTGCCATCTACTCCCTGTCCAAGTTTGTTGAGTATTTTCAGTTTTTCCGTACCTATGTACTTTCAGTACTAACACATTTTCTACTTCCCAACTCCCTCCATGAGAAAAATTACGGAACAGAAAGAGATAAGTTGTGGGTCCTCTCTTCACACACACACTAACCAAAAAAATATTTGTGGAATCCGGCTCTTGTTAATTGGCCCTACATTCATTGTTCTGCACTGATGCAGGTAAATGAGGGAAGAAACCATGAAGTGAGGGAACTTGTGAAAAGTGCAGGACTCGAGGTACTTTATTCTCCATTGTTTTGTCCTTCATCCTAGATATACTTCTGCCTTTTCATCTTGAATGGTTGTTGCATAACATTTCATTATCTTCTTTTGGCCTCCCATGGTTTTGATTGTGTTTCAGTGACAAAGGTTAAGCTTCTTGACTAATATCAAATTAATTGTTGTTTTTTTAATATGCTTTTATGCTTATGCAGTGTGTTCAGAAAAGCTGTTATTCATTTTGTCTGGGAAAATGTGGATCAGTTGTGCTTAGATTTGTTCATGGCAGAGATGATTATAGTGTACTCAAGTTTTTCCATTCTTTCAGGTCCATGCATTGAAGCGTGTACGTATTGGTGGCTTCAGGCTTCCATCAGATCTCGGGTAAGTTCTTTCGGCAACCATATATATATTTGTTTCTGGGAAATGCCTAAACACTAAGTTACTTTCTTCATCGTGTTCATTTTTTCTTCTCCTCTCTGGGCCAAAGGTATGCTTAAGCACTGATGTTTAAACATGAGCTAATCAACAATTCTTCTTAGAGGATGGCATTCAATGCAATAAAATAACCCTAATTAAAATTTTGGTATCTAATAATATGGGGGTACATCTTTGCCTAACTTCGCTTCATGTCAGTTTAACCCCTTAGTTTATTTTTGACTCAGTTTTACCCTCTAAATTTGTCTTTGCATATTACTGTTTAACTCTTCAGCTCCTGTTTAACTCAATGTATCAGTATATTTAGTTTAACAATTTAAAACCAAGGCCTTTAACAGGATTATATGAAGCCACAAAACGAGTCTGGCCTCTTTATTTGTTTTTTCAATTCAAAAGCATTTGTGACTATGCAATCTCTTGTGTATCTGAGCTTTTGTAAAACTATTCGTCACTTTCACGAGTTTCACCAAGCCCATATGAATATCTAACTTAACAAATCGTTTGAAGCCTTGATAAAAGCTCTTCAAATTTGGAATTAATCTCTTTAAGGATCATAGGAGTTAAATTTAGTCAAATTAGAATTAAGGGGTTAAAGTGGGACACTGACCAAAGTTTGAGGGTGAAAATGAGCCGTGGAGAATTAAGAAGTTACGTTTAGCTGTGAAGCGAAGTGAAAAGCGCAAAAATGGTATTTAATTCTAACAATATGGATTCGTAAAAGAAATTTCTCTCCTCTCTTTTTTCCTCCAGCTTCCTGGTGGATAAATGAAAACCCTCGTCTCTTTTTTTTGCATGAGAATGTAAGATGGTTCTCTTGTGACAGGCTTGGGAAGCACGTTGAACTTAAACCATCAAGTCTACGAGCATTGGGTTGGAAGAGCTGAAAAGAGTTGCTCGTGGCAGGTATGATAACAAAACTACTAGGCCTTGTTTGATAATATAGGAATCCCCAATTCACTCCCAAAGCATGCAGAGACGACAGTTATCTCTATGATTGACTACGACTAAAAACTCCTCCATAGAATTGTGCCCGTTGGATGGTTGATTGTCGAGAGTTTCATCTCCCGAATGGAGGAATTCTGGCTCTCGGAGATATGGTAAAGGGCAGTTTATGTCCTAACCTAATGAGCAGAAATATAAGTTGAAGGTGTGCACTCTGCAAGTACGTGATAGAATGATTCGAACTTTCAGTGCATTGCCTGCTACTCATATTATTGGTAATGTTTCGAATATTTTATTTAGGGATAGGGCCACTGTTTAGAGGTACCGAATCAATGGATGAAACTGTGGTTAGTAAATGAATAGATTGTTATGTACTGCTGGGATTCTGATGTTTCCGAGGACATTATTGGCTACGTTGCTCCACCGACTACAGAAATGAATTATGAGTAGAATTGGGAGAAGATTTTGTGGGCAATTTTAAGAGACAATGTAATGAATCAATGATATGATAGCAACGTTGTACAGCAAGCCGGCAACCCATGTTGCTCACATGCTGTCCGACTAGACTTAAAGTTGATGCTTCACTGCTCCCTTCGTTTTGATAATTATGGAACACTTTTCTTTGGAAATGTTTATTTTAATTTGAGTGAAGTGTTTGTATAACCGTACATAATTCACATAAGTGCAAATATAACTCTGTGATAATTTAAAGTGCAAATGTAACCCTAGATAGCTTTTGTGCGTACAAATATAAACTTTTATGGCAGATTGAGATCAGAATTGGATGAAAAGTCAATTTTACCCCTCTTAATAAGAAGGAAAACCCAATTTTTTTACTATATTGACCCCAAAACTCCCTAACCTAATTGTTTCTTCTCTTTTGGAACTTGGTCCCGCCACTTCTTTTCTCCCTACCCGTTGATAAGGGCTCCTCGTCGACGAGTCGAAGAAATCATCATCAGTGGAATTGCTCGTCCTCCTCGACCTCTGGCGGTGCCCATTTCCTCCATCAGAGAACGCTTTCCTATTGGTACCTTGGTGGTGCCCATTTCCTCCGTCGGAGAACGCTTTCTTATTGGAACCCTGGCGGGACCAATTTTCTCCATTGCCAAGGTCGGCTGATAAGGGTTCCTCGTTGCCACGTTGAAGATGTGCCCGTCGATCAACATCTCTGTGATATTAAGCCTCAACGGCAGCGCAGTGTAGCTGGAGGGAGGGGATGGGT
Organism: Rubia peregrina; assembly: GCA_032355705.1. Taxonomy (NCBI): domain Eukaryota; kingdom Viridiplantae; phylum Streptophyta; class Magnoliopsida; order Gentianales; family Rubiaceae; genus Rubia; species Rubia peregrina. The sequence continues at coordinate 6,170 of JAULKK010322606.1, read as the reverse complement.
GATGGACCGGAGGGTGGAGTGGCTGGGTGGCGCAGCAACTACCTCAGAGGGGCGACAGTGTAGGAGCGGCGGTGTAGGAGCGACGGCGAAAGTGGTGGAGCGGTGGCGGTGGTGGTAGTACAGCGATGGGGTAAAAGACATTTTTGTATTTTAAAATTTTGCATTAGGGTTAAATGGAGGGTTATATTTGCACTCATGTAAAGTAGTTATGGTTGTTTTTGCACTAAAAATTATCTCAAAATTATATGCGCACTTACTGAAATATATTGGGTTATATTCATGAGTCTGTCTCTTGAAATACGCTCCATAAGTTATGGAAAGACGAAGGTTTAAAGTGCAGATTAGAAGAAATGAAGATAAAATTTTTGGATTGCATGAAACGAGTTATAAAGTTTATAACGACTACACGTTACATAATAAATTTTTAATATTACAACTATGACCTTTTATCTTTTATTATTCAAATTAAACCCGCATTTCCATAAACCAATAGAAATACAGCATTTCCCAAAACTTTGCATATATCTATGGAGTTGTATAGAAAAAAATATTTTTACCCCTCAAATGTCAATAAAAGTTAAGTTTAACGATTTAACTAGACGGAAGTGACACGACTTAACACTTCAAATAATTCAGGCAGGGCCAAAAGAAAACAATATTAATAATCTAGGGGTAACAAAAGTTGTTTCCATTAAACCTTATAATGGAAAGAAAAAAAAAAGTACAACACAACTACATACAATTACTCTAAACATCATAATCAGTAATGAACATAACTTATCAAACAGAAAAAGAGAAAGTAAACAATATGTCCTAGTCAAACACACATCGTCGGACTTTCCCCCCTTTATTATATCTTTTCAACAGTTATTAAGACTCAGCTTCAATGCAACTTTTCACACCTACATAATTCCACTTCAACCAAAAAAAAACAATAGATCATTCAGCTATGTACAACTAATGCTATGAACAAAGCGATTGCTATCGCGATCTGACACGACACATCGAGCCACCATGAAGTGCCAGCCAAGAGGCAAATCCCAGGAATAATCATTGCAAGAACCTGTCCCGGCGCGAAACAAAACATCATCAGTCCAGATTCCTGTCCTGACCTTTACGAATGTCAGGTTCTGAACAGTTTCCTGTGTTGGGAAAAAAACAACCAAAATGAGTAAAATGGCTCTCCATACATCTGTAAACTATACACAATCGATCATAAAAAAACTTTCAATGGAGTACCGTAATATTATGGTGCCATTAGATATCTGTCGGGCAGAAACATCCCTGTTAATGCAGGGAATGATGCAAGATTGACGTCTTGGCACAGCGCATCAATAGTTAACCATCTCTTTGAACTTGCTTCTCAGTCCAGACAATCGTCTCTGCACTGGGAACTTCTCAGACTTCATCCCTAGTTTGTCCAGGAAATGCACAACCTTTTTCAATGTCTCCACGACCTCTTCGCTTTCATGACCAAAAGCTAACTCTTGGATCGACAAGACCCGTTTCAGCAACTCGAGTATGTCTCTATCGTTCCTCTCCAATCTCGTCTGAATGCAAATGAGACAATCGAGAACCTCCCCTGCAGTATAAATTCATTCAGACAGAGCCAAGTTTAAACTAAATTAAAGTTAAAGAGGAAACTTACCAACTGGTAGAGATTTAGGGCCAAATGCCTTTTCGCGAACGTGCAAAGCCTTCAAGGCAAAATTTTCAGCTTCCTCATCGCGATTGAGATTGTAAAGTGTGACCGCGAGATGCAGCATTGGATAGGTGATGGATTGATCATCAGGAGGTGCTGTCTTCGTCATGATCTGTAAACTTCTACGAAGAAAGTGTTCAGCTTCGGCGTAGTTCTTGGCTTGTGAATAAGAAGTCGCCAGATTCATAAGCTGGATGGCGTAGCTGGGGTGATCTTTCCCTAGGTATTTTTCAGTGATAAGCATGCATTCCTCTAGAAGCACTCGGCCTTCTTCTCCTCTAGAGACAAAACATGATGAGAAATGAAAAGGAAAGTTTTAACAATTTTAAATAAACGTGGAGTTGTTTTTTATCAGCTAAACATTTCGTTACCTTCCTGTTACGTGGAGCAATTCTGCCAAGTCCAATCTTATCTTCTCCAGTAACCCGTCATCTAATTCTACAAACTTTGTTTCCTTTATAACTTTGAAGGCATCTTTGTACAAGTCAATGGCTTCATTAACAGAACCTGGAATATATTGTCAAGCGGAAAATATATATATATATATATATATATATATCAGCAACTAAACAGTTCAATCATGCTTGTCCAAAGCTATACTATGAATCCTTGCTCCACCGACAATACGGTCCAACCAAGCATCACTTCATGTACAATATTCTATATAGAATTCTACAACAGATGTATTTGGAAAATGTATTATAGCTCAGCTTTTGCATCATAAGTCTCACATGTTGCATCACTATAGTGAATTCGGGGGGAAAAAACCTAGAAGTTCATTAGTTTCCTTTCCACCATTATCTTTTCTTTGTGTAGTCTTCCTTCCTTCTGTTCAGGATTATGCATTCAAATTACTTTTTCACTGGTCTAGTAGTGACAATTCTCTGACGAGAAAGCTAAATGGCTTGTAAGCAATTTTTTTTAGAAGAAACATCTTCCTGTGGTAAAGCTTGAGAACCTTGGCACACCAAAAAATTTATAACAATTTACCTGTTGCACATTTTACGTGTGCTAGGGAGCACATGGCAGTTCCTACTCTTCCATCCTTTTCACCATATAACCTTGTATATAGATTTAAAATTCTACAAATTGCCAAAAAATGCTCTTGCATCAACATCATAACATAAACTTAGTTATGTTAAACAATCTGCAAGAATATGTGTACCTCTCAAAGGAAGTTTCAGCTTCAGATACTTTTCCTTCTTTCAATAAAAGCTTGCCCAGCGCAAACAGAGGAAACACCAATTCCTCGCATAATATGCCCTTCTTACGTTCCAGTAACTTAATCACTTGGTGATACACATTCACTGCTTCTGTAAGCTTCTTATTAGAACCTAGAGCTTTAGCCATTCCCAACATTGGTGAAACAAGAAACGAGCTAGTACTTCCTACAAATAAAGAGAACTTATTAGCATTGCTGATCTTGATACTAAGGACAATTTATCATGCAAGTAGTCCTTTAAGTGTTTCAATACGAATTCATCGTTACTAAAAATTCCAAATGATCAATTTAAGTCTTGAAGTTGTAGCATCGTTACCACATATAAACTTGTAGGGGGGTGTTTCAGTGAATAATTGTAATCATGGATGATTAGAAGGCAAAGCCAGTATAAACTTGTACAAAAATCTAGAAGCTAAGTTACCTGTATCAGTTCTAACAATAGCAACTTTAACCCCACAAATTTCTGAAAGACAGCCAACAAAGCCATCTGGTGAAAGGGCGTGCTTACCATACTTCTTTTCTGTGATATCAAGGGCTCTCCTATATTGATGGATCGCGAGTTCATACTTCTCTAACTTTTCGTACATGTTTCCCATGTGTATGAGTATTGAATCCAAAAAATGCTCATCCTCTTTTAAGCCCTCAACAACTTCATTTAGCTGAAAGCGGGACAACAAAATAAGACTGATATTATAAAATTGATGGTATAACTGCTCAAACAGAAGCCGAAAGTTACTAACACTAATTTCCAGTATTGGAAACTCACCACGGTCAAAAGGGACTTAACGGCCCTTGAGTCATTAACAGTCATGTACCCCAATGCTATTACATCCAGAATAGCTGCTTCTTCGATACCTTTAAAACCTGCATCCATTTGCTTCTTTACAGCTAAATAATTTGCTTCGAGTAGATCCACTGCATCTCTTTTCTTCCCCAAACATACCAGAGTTTTAACTTCGGAGAATAGACTGTCCAGTTGTCTTTCGATATCATTCATACTGCGCCAAAGAATATCGATGAGATATCACTCAAAACATTGTGCCTGCTACTATGGTATAAGTGTGCATACAAGATTTTGACATGCCTTAATAACAAAAACCAATGTAGGATGAAAAGCTAATCACAGAATAATAGAATGCTTTGAGCACATTTCATGGTGTAAAACTTAAAATCTATATGCAGCTTAATTAGTTGCCACCTGAGAAAAATGACATTTCTTCACTTGCACAAATGCTCAACATTGGCTATCCTAAGCATCGGTTCTTGAATGTATATGTACCTTTTAACTTTTTTCGGGATATGAACATCACTGGAAACGTCGCCTTTTCTGTTGCTTCCATCAACGTTTATTGCACAACCTATAACATATCTCGAAGAAGAATGGTGTGGGAAAGATGCTTTCGCCGGCATCTTGCATAGTTTCAAACTAGATTTCTGGCACGGAAGATAATACGTAAAGGACATGATCCCTTTCTTCAAGTGACTGACATTATTGCTCAGATATACCGAATTCCTAAACAAGAAAAATCCAAGAATCTAAATTGGATTCCAAATGGTTATGAATCATAAACCATAAAATTATACTTGCACTCACAAAAGCACATTGAAAACATCATGGAAGAATCAGTTCACCCAAAGAAATTCCAAGCATTTTTTCAAGGTAATCACCCTAAAAAGGTTAACGACAAACAAACCCCTTCGAAACCCTGAATCTACTACGGGCATTCATTCACAAGATGCAATTTTTAGACACTTGAGCTCAGAAAACAATTTCAAAACCATAAATTGCACTACATCCAGTAAGCTCTATCCATTTTCTAGCTAACCACCTAATTAATATCCAAAAGGGTACTCTCTAAACACTTCCAAAGGTGGGAAAAAAGACCATATTCAGTACAAAAAAGAGAACTTTAGGAAACCCAATAATGCAAATTGAAGCACATGAATTACACAGAAACTCAAGCTGGTAAAAAGGTAGTTTTAGAAGTTCTTGGTACTTAGTTCTTACCTGTGCTCGCAGAACATGGTAGTTGTGGTGCTAAACACCATAGAAGCAACCATTTTTTACTGTGATTTGGTCACTGATTAACTGTAAAGAGAAAAAAAAAATCAAAAGCTGTTGTTTTGTTCTTCGAAACTGATCGAGGGAAACTTGGATAGACGGAAGGGTTTCTGTTTTTGTGATTTTCCAATTGGACCAATGCATTGTCGTTTTATTTTCCTTCGTGAATTATATGTACCCTGAAATTTACATTAATTATGAAACACCTCTTCTTCTTTCTTTTTTTAAATTGTTTTGGTAATAATACTAAGACCGTATTTCCATACGTAAAAAAATGGAGTTGAATTAGAATTATAGAAAATTAAAATATTTTAATTACAATATTAAAAATAAAGTATTTCTCTTGAAATACGTTATTTCCATAAGTTAGGAAAAATTAAGATTTAAAGTTTAACTAGAAAAAATAAAAATAAAATGTTTAGGTTGCATGAATCGGTTTAGAAACTTTACAACTATTGAATGTTGCATAATAAATTTTTAATATTGCAACTAAAATATTTTACCTTTTATTATTTTAATTAAACATCGTCTTTCCATAAGCCTATGGAAAGACGGTTTTTCCCAAAACTTTGCCACAATTTATACTCTCCAATTTTTTAATATTGTCACACTTTCTCTTTTAGGATGATTTTTTAATATTGGCTCATTTCCTGTTTTAACAAATTCTAGGTTGTTTTCATCCACACAATTTACTTTTTACTCTTTCAACGCATTCTCAACCACTAATTCTACCTTCCTAAATCCAAGTATCAAAAGCAAGTGAGCCATTGTTAGTGAATCGGAGGGAGTAGATATATAAATGTGAATTATCGTGTGAGATATATTTACATTCATCGTAACACATATTTTTAAAATACATTCATCGTAACACATATTTTTAAAATATCTAATTTTTATAATTTATTATTACATATATTTTAAGTTATTAAAATTACAAAATCATCAATGAATAGTGAAAATGAAGAATTGAGACACTAGAGGGACAGAGGGAGTAGTCTTGTTTCATGTCATCTAAACTTTAGGCCAGGGTTTATTATGCAATTATAAGAAGTTTAATTTGGGATGGTTTTTAAAAATATGCTAATAAATTAAGGGACCTATTGTGCAGTTATCAAAATGTTATATACTTCCTCCGTCCCAGAGAAAATGGCACACTTGCTTTTGGATCGGTTTTTAATGCAAGC
>JAULKK010322596.1:0-11307 GCA_032355705.1 Rubia peregrina | reverse complement strand
CTCCCTCCAAGATATAGCTAACACAGTCAGCTTGAATAGCGCTAAGGAGGCTGAAATGCATGTGCTTCAAATGGTATGTACGGAACACACTTCTGCTACTTTCATCACTGCCACTGTGTGCCATGGAGAGCTGTAATTTTTACTAAATTATTTCATTCTAGATACAAGATGGTGAAATACATGCAACCATCAATCAGAAAGATGGAATGGTCAGGTTCTTGGAGGATCCCGAGCAGTATAAGACCTGTCATATGATCGAACATATTGACTCATCAATTCAAAGGTAACTTTTTACCCTAAACCTCCCTCCTCCCCTTGACATGATGAGGATCAGTTGAAAGTAAAAAAGTTCTATGGGCAATATTTTTTCATCCTCAAAACGTGCATCGTTCTTTATCTCCCAGGATAATGGCTTTGTCGAACAAGCTGACTGCGATGGATGAGCACATGTCCTGTGATCCTATGTACCTTGGGAAGGTAAACTCTCCAGCACCCGTTGATAGCCCTTGTTGAAGTTTGCATCCATCTTAGTGAAGCCACCTGACATTGTCTTTGTTACAGGTGGGTAGAGAAAGACATAGATTCGACTTTGATGATTTTGATGGTGTTCCTCAGAAGTTCCACATTTGAAACACCGGCATTAGGATGTAGGAACCACTGCAAGAAAATCTTAAAGCAACCGTGGGATATTAAGAGTCACTTGTTCCCTAGGCGACTTTCGGCATCTTATGTCTTCTCTGTTCTTTTGTAGCTGCTATTGGTCTTGATGCATCATTATACATTTATATGCACTACAAAAAGAAGAAATTTGTCAAAAATGGACGTTAGTGGTGCTGCTCGCCTAATGACATGCTATTGATCTTTTGGTCCTAACAATTAAAATTGATTTTTCTTGCAAGTTTATATCTGTAAAGAAGCTCTGTTGGTAGTAATTTATTTACTTCTCGGGTATTCGTACGGAGAAGGTTAAAAACCGAGCTGTCCAAGTTTTCCATTAACTACGGAGAAGGTTGATATCAATTGTGAGTAGTCCATTACAGACTTTTAACTATTGAAGCCACGCGTCATTGGAATACTGAACATATGAGAGATCATTTTTCTCTGTAGGTAGATATTGATACAGTAGTGGCTGTACTGAAAATTCATTTGTACCATAAAAGGTAAAATCACTCAATCGCATGATTTACTATGAATAGTACATAATTTTACTTCGCATTCCAGCAGAATTAGCTTGTTTTTCAAAGTTAAAGTTGCTAAATTTTGACCATAAATGTAAAATTAATGTACATATAATAAATATATCATGTGATATATTGTTGAATTCTTCTTAACATATATTTTTTAAATATCAACTTTTTATACGGAATTGGTATATGTAGTTAGAGTTATTGATGGTCAAACATATTTATTGAAGACCGTGAGAATAGTAAATGTGCAAGAACTAGTGGGACGGAGGGAGTAGCTATATATTATCATTTCAAAAATATTGTGAATTATATTATTTGAAATGATTTTATCATTTAAAAAAAGTTATTAACTGACTGTTGTCAAACAGAAGGAACCACCTTTGATAGGTTTCAGTTCGAAACTAAGTCCGTCGGCTAGACACTTGTAGGCAGTTATGACACTGAAACTTGAGTCCAGTTTCGGCACGGAAACATGTGTTGTGGGGGATGTTTAGGTTCCATAATCAGTGTTAATTCATTGCAGCTTCTATTTCTTGAAGGAAAAAATCACATTTTTATTCAATCAATCTTACAATAGTTTGGAACTTTAATCCGTGTGATGGATTCCGATATCAGAATTTGATTAGGCCTCTGAGTTTGTTTTACAATTAAACCTGGTAAAGGGTTCCAAATTTGACATCATTGTCGGAGATAATGGACAAAAGGACTATTTCATTGATTTTTTTCTCCAAATATAGCATTGTATCATGTATCTAGTTCCTAACAAATTGCATGACATGATCGTATGAGCTAACAAAAATCAATAAAGAACACTAAAGAAGCATATATCCACATATAGGAATAGAAATCATCCAGTTCCGCACAATGCGCACGTCATGAATATGGCAATGTGTTATACCACCACGTTAGGATTTTCAAGAGACATACATGTACTAGATGCCTAGCCAATCAATTTCACGGCGTGTTGATATCATCTTGTGAATACGGCTTATATTCCTTTGAAAAAAAATCCATAGACGTTAAAATAATAATATATTTTTGTGATTAACTTAAAAACAAATTGTGGAAGAAATATTGAAACAATTACCAACTTAATACTTAATTCGTCAATTTTAAGGTTTTCCAACTGTACATCCTTAACACACCTTACCCCGTATAATATAGTAAAGTAGATTTTCTTATAAATAATAATAATAATCTGTTATATATCAAATTTACAGAATATGACTATGTATATTATGTTGGACAACGGAACCATCACAAATCAATGTTGAGTGCAATGAATAATTTTTTATCCATCCGTCCTATTTTTTTTAGGTAATCAAGATTTTTGCGTACGTAATCAATCATTTCTTAATTTGTTCAAGTAATTTCTCCAAAGAAATATAAGCCGTATTCTGGAGGGGCATATTCCGATGGGGTGACGGGTCCGGTTTCCGCCAAGAGGAAGGGATGAGACTGGACTGAATTGCGTTTCAGATCACTAGGTCAAAATCGAATTGGGTCAGGGGATATGTTTGGTCTTGTATCTTGAAGATTAAAATTTAAATAGTAAATATCATATTAAAATAAATTAACATCAAATAAAAATAGCTAAACATCAAATTTAAAAGGCTATAGTATAAATTAAATTCAAATAGTTAAAGCACAAAATCTAAATAATCAAACATCAAATTCATATAGTTAAACATAAAATGAAAAACAAAACTAGAAAAATACTCCCTCCGTCCAGCTATAAATTACTCAATTATTTTTTCACGGTTTTCAATGAGTATATTTGACCGTAAATATCTCTAGTTACTTATAATAACACCGAATAAAAAATTGATATTTATAAGATGTTAAGATGAATCCAACAATATCTCTCATGATATTTTTAGTATAGATTAATTTATATTTACAGTCAAAGTTTACAAAGTTTGACTCCCAAAAAGTAATTAAGCAATTTATAGTGAGACGGAGGGAGTATAAAAAAATATACATAAAAATAAATATTGCTAAGATCAATTAAAAATATGAAAAATACACATCAAATAAGAATGATTAAGTATAAAATAAAAACATATAAAAAATTAAAATATTTAAACATCGAATAAAAATATTTAAAAATACACATCAAATGAAAATGATTAAACATCAAATGAAAACATTAAATACACACCAAAATAGTTAACCATCAAATAAAATGCTAAAATACACATCAAAATATAAAAAGCTAAAATTTAAGTTATTAAAATAAATAATATATAAAATCAAAAGAGTTAAATATCATGTATAAACATACATAAATTTTAAAACATCAGTATATGCACCAAAATGTACCACTAATATTGGAAAACATAAACAACAATATTAAAAATAATTTAAAAATAATCCACACTCTTGAAACATCAAGACATACATTGAAGAAAAGTAAACATGAAAGGTAAAATATTAACGTATGCACCAAAATACACATGAATTTAAAAATATCAAAATATGCTCTAAAATGACACTAAAATCCGTAAAAGTAAAAATTCAATATTAAAACTAAAAAAAAATCAATCCACAAATGTTTTGATTGTATTGATCTATCCGCTTCCTCTCTCTACCTTTAGGGCTTAGAGAAGTTCTTCTCCTTGTTCCTTATGGCGCAAGGTTTCACCCCAGATTCTGATTCCCATTACCAATCGGTGCTCTGTTTTTCTTAAAAACTCGCTCCAAGTTCTGATCGACGAATACACAAAGCAATTCTTCGACAATGACAAACCTGGACGCACTCGAAAATCTATACGCAAACCTCTGGCTTACGGATGAAGGAAATCAGCCGCAAGTAACACCGCTTAATTCCGATCAAACCCAGTTTCGGCTGACGTTGGTGGGTAAAGTATTGGCTCCTCGACGAATCCCGTACGTAGAGATTATCGGCACAATTTTTGAGTAAGTGACGTCGGCTTGGGCTTTTGAGTAACAAAACTCAAGGCTTGGGCTTTTGAGTGAGAGACGTCGTTGTTTGGAAAGTTTTTGTTGGCGCTTCGGGAACCCTGCGAAGGCATGGTGGCACCCCAGATCCAATTCACGACATGCTCGTTCTGGGTTCATGTTCATCAAGTTCCCACGTTGGCTATGAACGAGGCATCGGCCAGACTTATCGGTGATGCTGTCGGGAAATTTGTTGCGGTTGAAAAGAATGATGATGGGTCGCTAACTGGACCGTATGCGCGTATCAAAATTGAGATCGATATCACGAACCCTGGATAATGGCATACCACATGGAGAGAAAAACCCAAGAATGGTGCTACAATGGAGCAGGGTGGATACAAGGGGGGAGGGTGCATTTTGAAAATGCGTCCTCAGATTTTTTTTATATTTATATTTTCGATGTTTTGTTATGCAGAAAGTGGAAAAGAAAATGGAAAATAAAGAGGGCGCATTCGATTTTTTTAAAAAAAAATTGAATGTTTTGGAGAGGGCACATTTTGGATTTAAAAAAATTAAAAATCTATTTTCGGGCTGGATCGAAAATGGATTCTGATTGAAACGGGTCGAAGTCTTTTAGTCGGGCTGGTTTGGGTCGGGTCGGTTTGAAACAGGTCCGGGTTGAAAAAGATCTAAACCTGTTTGTCGGGTCTAGTCAGGTCAGAAATTGACAGATCTAATTATGATTTTATTTATTTACTTAGAAATGAATATATTTAATTCAATCCTGGCATGATTTATAGATTATTTCATTTTTGGCCATAGACTCGAATGGAATGTGAAAAGAGCATGATTTGTAGTCAAGGAAGATCCGTCTTATTGAGCAGAATCAGATAGACTATTTCTTTCCAAATCATATGCTCTGATGAATCTGGTAGACAAAACATTGATGTATCGTCACAGATTAAGTCAGAAAAAACGAATATACAAGCCAGTTGAGCAGGGTTTTTGGGTCAAAATTGATTTATTAGTCAGGATCGTGGGATCAAAAGGTAGGATCAGTTTTGTTGGTTCTCATAGCAGAATTGTTGGACCGTAAGACTCAAATCAGGATTAGGAGTAATGTGGTTGATGGTTGTAGCTGTTGTTCATAATGAGATTGTTGCTTGTGAGTTTCAGCTCCTAATTTAACAAGCCTAGACTGCCTAGTAGACAATTGCGCTTTCAAAGTCACTTTTGAATCCATTGCTTCGAGAGTGAAAACAACCAAGGGATCAAACAGCACAATGCATCCACAATTAATTAAAATTTACATGTAATGAGTTTCAACTGTGAACATTTTCATTACGTGATTTGCACTTTTGCTGATCTGCAGGATTTAAATGTTATTCTCCAGGGGACAGTTCAATCATGAGGCGTCATCTAAACAAAGTAAGAAGAATGCGAATGCTGGGTCCAGTTCAACAAAGCTCCGGAAGAAGTTGCTTGGATCAGAAGTTGCGAATCCTCGCCTTCTCCTGATTTCAAATGATCAGAAGAGCAACTGCCGCATATCTGTGGGTGACGGAGCGGTATGGTGTGAAGGAGTCTTGGACTAGAGTTAGTGATGATAGTACTGACCCTGGATGCATACATTGGAGTGTTACCTTGCTTTGTCATCGCCAGTGGATTACTCCCTCAGAACCAAGTGAGGCGTGGCGGCTAATACCTACCCCCGATCACATGACAGGCAATGGCATCACCACATTTTTGCTCCACAGCTCTGAGCGCTACTCTTTCAATAACGTTCCAAATTACATGATAGTTGTGTATGTAGAAAGCTTAACTTGGCCATATTTGTATAGAACAGGAAGAACTGATTTAAGAATTATCAAGCTATGTTTTGTCAGATTTACCATTTGATTCATTTGCAAGAGTTTGGTTTGTGACCGTCCAGTTTAAGTTAAATAAAATAAGTAACGCTAAATCGGTGGAAATGGGCAACAACATGATGTAAGCATATTAAGCTAAGCTACTTAGAATGGATTCAAAATACTTAGAGTGCTTTGTAAAAAGTGATTCAAAACCATCTCTTGCATATCAAATTGGTTCAAAACCATCACTTTTATATTTTTAAAAATTTACATAGTAAAAGTGTTGCATATCTAATAAAAAATTACTTAGGTAAAAATAAAAACATCTTGGTACACCACCTGTGCTAGTAGCCGGTCCCGCTAGTGCGCTAATAGCCGGTAGTGCCAAACTATTTCACTATACATGGCCTATGGCCATCGGTGTTCAAACACGTGTGAAATTTGATGGCCATAAGCATGAATAGTGAGATGGTTTAGCACTGATGTAGGGCTCTGATCACCGTTGCCATTGGTTGGCCAAATGAAAAAACTCAGAAGGATGTTGGCAGTTGACGAAAGAAACGAACCACATCAAGGATATAAACTTATTAAAATGCATAGTGAAAGTTTTGGTGCAAATCGGAGTGCTGAGAAATCTCGAATGGACTTCTTATATAACCCACTTATAATACCAAAGTGCATGACAGATCTAACCTCAGTTTTAATACAAAATGCATGAGGGACCTAAGCTCATTTTCCATACACAGTAAATGTATCTACTTTACTCATGAGAATGCATAACCAACACGAAAAGCTTATGAAGCATTCTACTTAGCAGCCCTCTCTTTGCTGCTGTACAGTGCAACTATGGAGTCATCAAGGATTCATTTCTTCTTCTTTGATGCTTCTTTCTTGTTGGACCTTTTATATACACTCCGTTTTCCTGTACCAAATATTCATAAGTTTGTCATTTGTAAACCAGTTCAGAAATGTGCAGTTTGCCCGCTCCATTCGTGTCCATTTCCAGCAACATACACCTGCAGAAGCTGTAAATTTAATTTACTAACATTGAGTGCCAATTCTAAGCTTAGTAGTACCATAATTTAGTAACAAGAATAAAAACTTGCATCATAGTAAAATTGAAGATCTATTCAAAAGGCCAAAATTCCACAAAGATGACACCAAACCCAATTAAATTATAAGATAAACTATCCTAATCACCTTCTTTTCTACTTCATTTGCATCATAATCTCAAATTGACAAAAAAAAAAAGAAAAGAAAATTAAACGATCATATAATTTGAAAGGCTAATTTTATGAAAACTCAATAAAATTGACTTTGAAATTTTTGATAAAATCTATTGAAATATCTGCTTATCTTGATCTCCACTAATAAACGATCATACATAAGATCTGGGTGTAGAAAATAAGAGTAATAATGTGTGTTTTATTCATGTTCCGGGGTACATTATATAGATGTACAAACACCTTTATAGAAAAGGAAAAGGAATCTGAATCTAATTACAACTACAAGTAATATTCACATTAAACTATTTATTCCTTTAATACTCATCCTCAAGTTGGAGCATGAGGATCAGAAATACCCAACTTACCGAGTAAAGAATGAAACTGAGTTCGTTCGAGAGCTTTGGTGAACAAATCCGCTGGTTGGTTAGTCGTGTGAATATGATGAGTAACAGGGGTACCAGACTAGACAAGATCACAGACGAAATGACAATCAACCTCGATATGCTTAGTATGTTCATGGAACACCGGATTCGCCTCAATGTAAAGAGCAGACTGACTATCACAAAAAAGTCACATAGGAGAAGAATGCACAACACCTAAGTCACGAAGTAACGACTTAAGTCACGAAGTAACGACTTAAGCCACAACAACTCACAACAGGTAACGGTCATAGCACGATACTCCGCTTCAGTAAAAGAACGAGAAACTATAGGTTGCTTCTCGGTCTTCCAAGAAACCAGAGAATTACCAATTGTCACAAAGTACCCAGATTGAGAGCGTCACGTAATCAGGCAAGCAGCCTAATTTGAATCAGAATAAGCAGTCAACTGAAATGAACTACGGGAAGAGAGAAATAAACCTTGACTAGGATGACTCTTCAGGTAGTGAAGCACACGAATGATTTCTTGCCAGTGAGGAACACAATGAGATTTCATAAACTGAGCAAGAGTATGAGTAGATAACTCAACTCAAGACGAGTAATAGTCAGGTAAATGAGGCAACCCACCAGACACTGATACTGCTCAGGATCATCATAAAGGGAGCCTTCAACCTTCGCAAGATCATGTTGTTGCTCCATTGGAAAATCAGTTGGTTTAGATGCCGATAAACCTATATTAGGAAAAATATCTGGGGCATATTTCTTTGTGAAAGAAACATCCCATCCGGTCTTCTAGAAATCTATATACCCAAGACGCCACACCTGGCCAGGAGGTGCAGGGTATCCCAGTGGAGGGCACATGAAGACCTCTTCATGTAGATCTACATGCAGAAAAGCATTATGCATATCCATCCGATGCAGTTCCCAACCACGTATAGCTGCAACTGATATAAATAGACGTACCGAACTCATCTTCGCAACGGGAGCAAACGACTCAGTGTAGTCAATCTTTTCCCTTTGGTGATTTACAAGAACCACCAAGTAAGCTTTGTGACGTTCAATGGTACCATCAGACTTGAACTTGGTACGATACACTCATTTGCATCCAATGGCAGTCTTATTCGGAGATAAAGAAGACAAAGTCCATGTCTGATTGCACTCAAGTGCATTAATCTCTTCAGCCATTGCATCACGCCAATGAACATGCTTCGAAGCCTCAGAATAAGTAGTCGGATCTGCACTAGAATTTACTGCACCAAAAAATCTAGAATGCGTACTATAAAATTTATCACAATTTACAAAGTTAGATAAAGGATAGAGAGCACCCAAGGAATGTGACGTAGCAGGTGTAGTCAAAGTAGTGAGGGGGTTATTAATATCGGCAACAGAGCAAATATAATAGGAAATATAAGTATGAGGGCATCGATCACAAGCACTTTGGCGGACAGGAGGTATATCAACCGTAAGTGGCGGCGGCGGGGAGTCATCTGACATGGAAGGCTGCGGTGGAGAAGGCGTGTAGAGCACAATATCGACGGTGGCCGGCAGTGCATGAAGCGTGTGAGGTACCAATACCGGAGTTCAAGTCGGCACGACCGGAAGGATTTCAGCGTCCGGCTGCAGAGAAGATTTCAGCGGCCGTGAAGAATCTGACGGGAAGATTTCGGCGGCTGGCAGGGTGTCGGCCGACAGAAGAGACTGTCCCGCTGGTGAAGACAATGAATGAGGGTCCAACAGCAGCTGCGAGGAGTGCACCAGTGGCGGTGACTGTCATGCCGGTGGCGGCGATGATCCCGGTGGCAATGATGCTTCCGGAGGAGCAGAGTATGGAAACTGATCTTTGTAAAAGTTTGCATCCCTACTATTAAAGAAGATATGGGATTCCAAATCAAAGAGCCGATAACCTTTCTTTCTGGAATGATACCCAAGAAACAGACAACGACGACTTCTTGGAGGAAACTTGTCAAGGAATCTGGGAGTGTGGGAAGCAAAGCACAAATATCTGAAGACTCGCAAAACCTTGTAATTTGGGGAGCAACCTTAGAGTAACTCAAAAGGTGTGCGACCATTGAGATGCTTCATCGGTGTCTGGTTTATCAGATATACAGCTGTAAGAACACACTCTTCCCAAAATTCAATCGGTGGATTGGCTTGAAAACTCAAAACACGAGCCACATTCAACAAATGACGATGCTTTCGTTCCACATGACCATTCTGCTATGGTGTATCAACTATAGAGGT
Organism: Rubia peregrina; assembly: GCA_032355705.1. Taxonomy (NCBI): domain Eukaryota; kingdom Viridiplantae; phylum Streptophyta; class Magnoliopsida; order Gentianales; family Rubiaceae; genus Rubia; species Rubia peregrina. The sequence goes on along the minus strand of JAULKK010322596.1, from coordinate 1,523 downwards.
CTCAAAAATAATCCCAGTCTCAGCAAAGTAGGATCTCAAAAGTAAAAATTTTGTACCATTATCAGCCTGGACATGCCTAATAGTGCGCCCAAACTGATTCTTGACTAAAGCACAAAATTCAATAATTCTAGAGGTAACTTTAGACTTAACAACTAATAAGTATACCCAAATAGATTGGGAATAATCATCAACTATAGTAAAAAAATAAAATGCACCACTAGAAGATGGTGTTTTATAAGGACCCTAATTATCACAATGTATTAGCTCAAACAAAGAACAAGCACTCGAAGAACTCAAAGGAAAACTATGTCTAGTCTGTTTTGCTCGATGACAAACCGAGCAAGGTACAGTAACATTATTTGTGCTAAAATCGAGAGTAGAAATAGAGGACAACACCATAGAAGAAGGATGCCCAAGACGCTGATGATATGGATCAGAAGATGAAACTAAAGCAACTTTTTGGATTAGACTGCAAGATATGAGGACGATCATTCGTATCCAATAGACGAAGCCAATAAACCCCCCTTTCTATTCACCCACTCCAATCACATTCCTCGTACTGATTTTCTGTAAAATGTAATAATTTTCAGTAAACAAAGCTAGACATTTTAAGGAAGATGCAATTTAGAACAAGATAATAGATGGTATCGCAGAGAAGGTGTGTAGAGCATATGAGTAAGAGTAACATCTCCAAAATGAATAGAACTATATTAGGATGCAGATGACACAAAACCATCAGGGAAGACAACATTCACGACATGAAAAACAGTAGTAACATTAATCAAAGAACCTCTGTGACCCGTCATGTGATACGAGGCTCCCAAATCTAGGATCCATGGTAAAGTGTACTTACCTGACCCATGGTCATAAAAAGTAGTAAACTGATTAAATAAATGTAGCCATTGTTCATCGGACGAAGCATGACCAAAATCAGCACGATTAGAGGCAACATGACTGGCAGCCACAACATGTACAGGTAGGGACATGGCGGCACCGGCAAAAAGAGGCGGTGGCTAGAGAATGCCGGTGGCTGGTCCTCCGTTGGCGGTGGTGGCTGTCGATTTAGATGGAAATGTCTTCTTGGATTTCTGGTTCAACTTTTTGAACCAATCTGGTACTCATGTGATCTTGAAACAAGTATATTTTTCATGACCCTTGCGATGACAGTGAGAGCATGTGAGATTCTTGCGATCAGCTAAGGTGATAACATCTTTCGAAGAACCCGATGGTGGAGAACTTCGTGCAGCATATGCCAGAGTTAGATGAAGATTTACGAGACCGAACAATGGCTTTGTGATTCTCATCCTGAGCAACAAGGGCATATTAGCGCAAGACATGTGGCAAAGGATCGATGGTCATGATGTTGGATTACAAGGTGCGATAGCCTTCATCAAGTCCGAGGAGAAATTGATAGATCATGTCTTTCTCACATTCTTGGAAGGCATTGACAGCTTAGTTACATGTGCACAGAGGTTTGCTAGCTTCACAGGTGCAAACTAAAGGAGGCCGGAGTGAGTTGTAAG
>JAULKK010322577.1:0-11309 GCA_032355705.1 Rubia peregrina | reverse complement strand
TCACGTTCGAGCGGATTTCAATTTGAGGTTACGAGTAAAGTTTTTACTTTTTGCACTTAGGTCCCTCCAAGAAATTTGTAATTATCGAATCATGAAATTGGCGATGCCAAAATTCAATTGAATAATATACGATTACGACTTTGTGATTTGGGCATGTATGGGTGAATGGAATGGCCTCAAAAGTCAACATTGATTACTTATACACAATTTTGAAAAATTACACTGTGGCTCAAAGTTGTGTTTCCCCATTATCCAACGCTCCAAAATATATGATTTTTGTTATTGTTACCCAAATAAAAAAATATTAAATCATGTAGTTTTTGGTGAATTTTGAAAAGCGCTAGTAGATGTTCCAGAGTAACTTAGAGTTGATTACATAGAAGTAAGGAGAGAAATAGGAAAGGATTACAGATATGTTCTTGTGCCCGATCGATTGATAAATATTCCGTTACGGATTTGGAAAATAAAATGGGGGTGTGTAGGAAAGTACCACATTTGAGCGGATTTCAATTTGGATTTACGAGTAAAGTTTTTACCTTTTTCACTTAGGTCCCTCCAAGAAATTGAAATTGTTGAATCATGAAATTGGCGATGCCAAAATTCAATTGAATAATATACGATTGTGACTTTGCGATTTGGGCATGTATGGGTGAATGGAAGGGCCGTTGATTAGTTAAAGTCAAACATTTTTATTTGTATTTATATATACTAAATCAATTAAGCGTTGGACGTTAATTAATTAGCATCAAACATTTTTATTCTTATTATATATATTAGGTAAAAAAAACGTTGATAATTGATTAATTTAAATCAACTCAGCTATTAGTTAAAATCAACAAAAGAAGTAAATGATTTTGGAAGTTAATCAACAATATAATTTAGCTAATATTGGCAAATTTTTGGAATTTTTTGCACCAGTTTTCAAAAAACCGGTGCTAATGTTAAAAAACTAGTGCTAATTTTTTTGGGCACCAGTTTTTAAAAACCGGTGCTAGAGGGGTATTTCTGTGGTAGTGGTAGTTCTACGAACATGTCTATGAGCCGACTCTCTTTCTTGTTGCCAATCTTCCTTTTCGGCCGAGAAGAGTAGACCCAGAACATCCCATGGTTAATGCATGTCTCAGTTTCTCCCTTCAGCTGACAACATTCTTCCATGTCATGTCCTCTATCCTTATGATAGTTATAGTATTTCAATTAATCCCTTTTCCATTGGCTATTCTACATGGGAGTTGGCGGAGAGAGAGAAGATATATGTCAACTGGCAGGATACTTGTCCTGAATTTTGTCAGTAGGGTATACGTCTCGAAGCGGGGCTTCGATGGTGAATCCGATCCTTTTCTTTATTTTTCTGACCTATCCCCACGATCGGTCTTATGATTGTTTTCTCCCTTCCCCTTGCTAGCTTCTTCCTCCTTAGTATATCTCTCCACAACAACATGAACATGATGAATGGTAGATGGAATATCGGCTACAAGCTTGTCGTATAAATTCTCATCTGTCATTGAACCCTTGTATAAAGTGTTTTTAAAAAACTGGACCCCAAGAATTTTGGGTAAGAAAATTAAAAGGTCAACTAAAGAAATTTTGGTATTGACCTGGTCCAAACGTAAACTGAAAGAATAAATTAAATATAAAATTAAAACATATAAAGAGCTTTTTTTATTTTAAAAAAATGAACTCCTAATTTTTTTTAACCCCAAAACAAATGCACAATAGGTCTTTGGTTTGGGTATGTGCAATGATAATAAATTCATTTAATTATTATCTCCTATTTTAATATTCCTTATAGTTTTAAGGTTGCACAATCACTCTGTATGAAATACCAATTTTCACCGTCAAAATAATTAATCCTCTCAAAAAGAACTTTTATGAGACAAAAAAAACTTAAAAACTAGCATTAATCCCTTATTTTATGGTGATTGAATTCCAAGACCAATCACATAGTGTAAGAAATTGATTTTGAAAGTAGCATGTGAGGCAATAGTAAAAGCCATAATGTAGGCTTTTGGTGAGTAATTAAGTGTGAACCATTAATTTCTCGAATATGTAAGTGCATTCGATTGACAAGAAAAAAAGAGTTTTAATTTTGGTCGACAATGGGTGTTTTGGAGCTTTAATTGTTGGGTTGAAAAGTCATCAATTCAGGTACAGAGTATAGTAGAATAACTTCTCCCGCGACGGACATGGCTATACAGTTCTGGGGCCATGCTGCTTTTTAGGCCCCTCGACCATGCTTAGTAGTCACTTGTAATTGCCTTTTATGATGCATCTTCATTGTGCTTTCGCTTTTCTAATTATCGTTTGATTAAGGGATTACTATAAGTTATTAATTATAATAATCTCAACTTCAGCCATTGTATGTTTCGTGGAAGGCAGTACTTTACTATTTTTATAAATTAGGAAACGGTCAGAACTTGTAAATAATCTTTTTTACAAAGCAGAAGTCTCATGAAAAATAGTCTAACTTATGAACCTGTCACATAACTTAAAATTTCTATTTTTTGAAAAATTTAAAATTTTATTTTGTAAGTTAAAAAATGTATAAGGTGCGTGTTTGAAAATTTAAATACAAAATTTAATGTTTAATTTAATAAATACAGTGTATAAATGATCAAATACAGCGAATTATTCATAAGGAGAATATACATCTGATAACATCCGAAAAAGTGGCTCGACATTTCCTATGCTCTTTCTTGTGTGTTTTGTTGAACTCTTCCCGCTTTCATGAACTTGATTTGTATGTTTTAATTAATAATTTGCATGGCTCGTAAAATAAAGAAGAGGCATAAATTATACAATATGGCTGTGTTTGTAGCATTTGTACGTAGCTGTTGATACCAAACATGAGCACGATGATCATATTGCGTCCACACACACATGCACATTGAATTAGGATCAGGGGCGGACATACGTTGGAACTTGTGCACCCCAGTTTTTTTAAACTAATTTTTACTGCTGAAGTTTTACTCGCCGAAAGTTGCAGACTTCGCCGACCACTCGTCGAAGAAGACGATGGTCCTGAATTTCTGTTTTAATTTTTTTTGCCTAACTAACTCAAAACGACGTCATTTTCTACTTAGTGGAACGGCGTTGTTTTGATTATCAAAGGGTCCAAAAAATTAAGTTTTGATTTGGGCTGAAACCAAATCGGCCCAGCCCAAATAAAAACCCTAAATTCATAAGCAGATTTCATTCGTTCTCGCTCTGCTTTCGTTCTCTGCTTCAGGCTTCAAATTTGCTTGGCTGCTCCAGTTCCTCCGCAGATTACCGCCACTGATCCGCTGCGTCGCCGCGTCGTCTCACCGTCTCCGACGCGCCGTCGTCATCGACTCATCCGATGCTGACCGTGCTGTCATTGCTTTCACCTTTTGGTTCTTTGGTACAACTTTGTTATGTTTTAAAACATGATTATTATAGTATGACAATGAAAATTTTAATTGAATTGTATGTTCTCAATATTCTGCTCATTTCGATTTGATAAAATTTAACATGATGGTATTTCATATTCCAGCTTCTTTCTTCAACAATTATGTCTACATTCAATACTTATTGTTGGGTTAAATGAACTGCTTGAAGATAATACCATATCACTTCTCATATAGGTTGCTGACCCTCAGAAACGCAAGAAAGACATCTTTGGTACAAAAGGAGTTGACAAGGAGGTAGATCTATTGCTCATTATCCAGGCTTTGTAAAAGCTTGGTTGTTGTTTCTGTATTCTATGTTTTGTTTGCTTAGTATACTCTATTAGCTTGAAGTTCTATCTGCACAATATCTTACACTTTCTGTCACTAAGAAGTGAGAAGTCAAACCTACTTGAATCATCACTAGGTTTCTTCTAGGCTTTGGAATTTTATTTAGAGTTTTTGGTTTCTTGAATTAAATCATGTATGTGCACTACACCCAGTATAAATGAATTTCTGTTAGAAAGGAATGGAACTACAGCTCTCTGGTTGTACTCTGGTGTTGGATTTTGAAAGGTTGGTAGGAAACTGTAAATCTTCAATCACATAGTATAGAAAAAGGAAGTGAATAATATATGTGATAAGTTGGAATCGATTTTGTATACTTTGTGTCCAATTCCAAAGATTTTGTATGGGGATAGTTTTTCATCTACCCTACAACATGTATAAAAATCATGGTTAATAGTATTTTCTGGTGCAAAACTATACCTTTAATCTTTATCGACAAGGTTTTTTTGTTTAAGCTACGAATCATGCATTTCACAAGAGAAAAGTTTAACCATAGGTATCTAAATTTGTCTAAGACTTGTGCGGGCACTTCTTTGATACCCATATGGCATGTATATAAATCATGGTTATGAGTATATTCTGGGGGAAAATCTATACCTTTAAACTTTATCTTGAAAGTTTTTGGTTGAGCAACAAATCATGCATTTCTTTTAAGTTGATGATCTTATCTATTTTAAGTTGCTGATCTTTTAAGTTGTAAGATACTTTGATAAAGTAATTTGGAGTTATTTTAGTTTTTATATATTTTATTCATATTATATATATATATTGGTGCACCCCGTGTGTAAATTCCTGCTTCCGCCACTGATTAGGATCCATATATATTATCGTCTTCTTCTTTTTGAATATAACCATTCTAAGTGAAAATCAAATATATGAAAGTTGTAATCAATCTCAGCTTAAATCATGTGTTACCATGTGTTTAAGGTGTATTAAGGAATAGAATATTATGTGGATATTACTCTTAATTAGAATAAATTCATTTTCCTTTTCTTTATAGGTCATTTGTACCTCTATATATTGTAACTCATATCATGAATACAATCACAACATTACACCCTTATTTTCTACATGGTATCAGAACCTAAAATCCTGAAACCTAAAACCTAAAATCATTCCACCACCGTCCACGATCTATAGCCGCCAACACCGACCGCGCGTCCAACTCACGTACCGCCGCCTAGCTCGCCGCATGATTCCCAGATCGTCGATATGCCGCCATCGTTGCTGTGTTGCTTCCATTGCCGATCTAGATTTTCCCGCAGTTAGTTCCGACAATTCCTTCAATTTTTGCATCCTCATTTGATTTATGACATCAACTTCTTGGTCATCCATCCTCTACAGTGTTGTCTTTTAGTTCCTACTTTTGATTTATTCGCTCCTGAATCCAATATTTTCCAACTGCATCAGGTGGTATCAGAGTAGGCTTTCTCCTATTCCTTTTCGCTTGATTCACGATATGAGATCAACCAACAACCAAGGAAAATTTAGATGGGTTGACCGCGATTTTTAAAGCCCCCCTTACTACTTTGATGACACAAATGAACAACTAGATGGTTGTGTTAATGCAGTAGATGAATAATCTGAGCAAAGGAGATTGATCAGAAAGAAGAGAAGGGTTGAACAAAAATCCCCAAGAAGAAACCACACTTTTCTCGAGGATTATGAATCTGAAGAATAAGTGGTGGAACGAAGAAGATGTTCGTGTGATCGTAGGTAATCAATGTGGTAATACTGATTATCGTGTGAAGGCCGATATTCCCTTGTTCTACGGAACCATGAGAGTGGAGAATTTTATGTTTTTTTGGATTGGCAGGTTGATGTTGACATGTTTTCGACATCATGGATGTCCCTGAAAACAAGCAAGTTACGGTGGTGGCGATCAAGATGAAAAGTACCTCTGCAGTATGGTGGAAAAGCTTGATGTCCAAAGGTAGAGATAAGGAAAAGGGCTAATCAGATTGTGGAGGCATATGAAATTGTTGATGCTGAATCGTTTTCCACCAATAAATCAAGAGTGAATTTTGTACAAGATGTACATTGAGTGCGCCCAAGGAAAGAGGACCATGACAGAGTACACAAGTGATTTTTTTTGCGTTATTCTGAACATAATGAACTCATGGAAACTGAAAATTAGATAGTAGCTAGGTGTATCACTAGCTTGAAGACCTCGATAAAGGAAAATATGGAAGTCCAAATTGTATAAATCTTGTCAGAGGCTTCACACCCTGGTCATGAAGGCGGAGCTGATGGAAAATATATTTAAATGGCCCAAGATTAATTTTAATATATACTCCCTCCGTCCCATAAATAATTGCTTATTTGCTTTTTGGACACTATTCTGAATCAAAGTTTGACCGCATATTTGAATAGATATATGAACAATAATATATACATATGTGATATTGTTCAATTCGTCGCAACACGTAGTTTCTGAAAAGTAACTTTTTATTTGCCGTTATACTACGTAGGTAAAGATATTAACTGCCGAATGTGTGTCTTGGATAAAGAGCTTAAAGCAAATAAGCAACTTAGAGTGGGACGGAGGGAGTATATATATAGATATGAATGGATACAGGTTTTTGCCATGGATCTCATATTGATTTGGATCACTTCTAATAGTGAGATACTTTTAGTGAAGCAGAGGCTATTGAAATGTGATAAGGTATGAGTCAAACTGCCCAAGTTAGGAACACGACCAACATAGCCTTCCTTCATCCTAGAAGGCTCGGAAAATTGAGTGACAAAATGAGATCTATCACTTAGTCGGACGCACCAAATAAGAGAGGAATCTCAGCTTGAAAAAACATATGATGCTAAACTTCCAGGAGACGCTACAAGAAAGTATCTCAAAAACATTATGTAAAATCCATATTTAGTTAATTGACAATTTGTAGAAATTATGCAAATATGAAATGATTTCTATTGAAACATCAAAGAAAGAAATCTGCGTTATATAAGGAAGTTATTGAAGAAAACCGGAAGAAATATTTCTATCCAAGTCTGAGATTGAATAATATATCAATTCCTATATTTATGCGATTGGATTGGATTTAAGGAAATTAAAATTGATTTGATAATATCCTTGTCGCAAAGGATTTGGTTTGATTGGATGAAATTTATTTTAATTCCTTTATTTAAGGGATTGGATTTGAAAATTTCTATTTACAAGGGATTTGATTGTAATCAGAATTTGGGATGGAGAAGGAATTATTCTTGCACAGAAATTGATGTGTGCAACTGGTATAAACAGAAGACAATTTGGCTGAGCTACTTACATTTTTAATTGAAGAAAATCTAAATCCATGTTTTCATATATATCGAGAGCACTCAAGAACTTTTGTTTGTGTTCCAACATGATCTTAAACTGTTAATCAAGTTCAGAACCATATACCTTAATTCCTTGGGAGGAGGAGAACTAGCGTAGACGAGTTTCGAGGTCAAAGGGAGTTTGATCAAGGTAGATCGGTAGCAAGGGGAGATTGGGAAATTCACGTGTTATAATTAGATAAGATAAGTATAATTTTAAGGTGTACTTTGTACTGTATATTTCTGATTAGTGAATTTATTCTGAACTGAGTCATGCCCCACAGATGTAGGTGATTTCACCGAACTGGATAGCTGAATCTTGTGTGTTGGCTTTTATGTTTTTAACGCACTTTGTTTAAGTTGGTAATTGGATAGATTTAGAAAATTGGTAAAACCAAAATTTCACATTATTTAAATTCGATATCGTCAAATCTTGCAGGAATTATAGTAGTCCAAAAACGAAATAAGGTCATTATACAAAAATTGGACTTTAACATTACAAGCGAAGGTTACTGGTAAAATATAAAGAGAAAAATACATATATAATCCAACCTAATTCACATGAGTGCAAATATACCATTTAGATAATTGAAATTGCAAATATAACTCTAGATAATTAGTACATGTGCAAATTTACCCTTTTCAGGAGATTTGGTCGGAATTGGGTGAAAAATCAATTTTACTCCTCTTAAAAAATAAAATAAATAAATGAATGAATATACTTTTTTGACCCCAAAACTTCCTAACCCTAATTGCTTCCTTGCACCCGTCATTCTCCACCTTCTTTACTCCCTAAACCCGCTTTGTCCTTCTTCTTTGGTCCTGCTGCTGCCTCACTCGACTCATCGTCCTCTTTCTTCCTTGGTCCAACCGTTCTCCGGGCTTTCCTTTCTACTGAGGTTGAGAAGAAAGCAGGCGGCACACGATGACGACCTTCTCGTCAGTAGTGAACGACTGGAACCCCATCCTCGCCGGCGAGTCAGAAGAAAGAGAAGTCCGGAGGTTAACGAAGCTTTTGAATCAGTGAGCTGAACGCAGGAGGGAGATTGAATTAGCTGCGCGTCGCCCATCAACAGAAGTTCGGGATCGAAATGGGGGAGATTAGGGAGCGAGATTGAGGAGGTGCTTTTGAGTGATGGACTATGAGAAAAATGGGGATAGCAAAGAAGTGAAGGAGGCGGACCGGGGCAGGAGGGGATGGGAATGGGTTTAGGGTATTTTTGTCTTTCAATTCTTTGAATTGGGTTGAAAGGGCATTTTGGCCATTTTCAACAATGGGTGCCGGAATATAGTTTCTAGAATTATATATGCACTCATGTAAATTGGTAAGGGTTTTTTTGCATTAAAAGTTCTCTCAGAGTTATTTGTACAGGTTATAGGATTGTATATGTACATATCCCAAGAAGCGTTAAGAATTAGGGTGATGAAGATGCAGATGAAATGTGAAACTGGGTGATGAAAGATGCAGAGGCATTTGGGAACAAATGAGACAGCCAGTTTTCAAGTCCATTGTTGAGGGGTCAACCTCAAGCCAACCGGCCCAACCCCATCATCATCCCCCATTCTTCCTCCTTGATCCAATGTAAAAGGAATTCATGGAACACTACCTCAATTTAATGGCCACTTCAATTAGACGAACGCACGCAACAAAAGCATGCAATTTCTAAAGCCACTTTGGTTGGTTATGTCCACGGAGGGATGAAAAAGTTATGACCAAAAGTTCTACCCAACCCCGTCATCTCCCTCCACATATTGCCCTCTATTTTCATGCCATTCTAGAAAAGGTGTAGGTGAAAATATTTAATTACATTTTATAATAAAATTTAGCTATAAATAAATCCTTGACAAAAAATTGAAAATTTTCACTTCAATAATTTTAAGGATCAAATATCTAGAAAAAAATTGATTTAATATTAAATAGAGATATTGTTGGTTTTTTTTGTTTTTTTTGCAGAAACTGTAAATTTGGGATGAAAATATTACAGGTTAAAATTTTATATAAAAAAAACTAAGTCGTTGATAATAAAATATTTTTTTAAAAGGCGAGGCAACTGCTTTGGATTGCCCAGGCTGCCTCCATCTCTGGCTCAAATTATAATTATTCATATATTTCGATACATTTTTCAAAGTTATGACTATAGATTTGTAGAGAAATTGTTTCTTTCATATTAGCTAAGTTGTAGTATTTATGCAAGAAAATTTAGGATAGATATCATTGCGAAATAGCCACGAATATCTCGATCGAATTGATACTGGTCAATCATTCACACAAGATAATAATTAAGCTAAGGTAAGCGTTATCTTTTAACAGAAGATAAGCTAAGGTATACCTTAAGTATCAATTACATAAGATAACAACTACGCTAAAGCAAACATTCTCTTTTAACAGTAGATAAGCTAGGTTATATATCTTCAACAATGAGAACCTAGTTGCAATAAATAAATAAAATTACTTATCAAATCATCTCATTAGTTATATCAATTATAAAATAACGCTATCTAACGATTAATTGGTCTAAAAGAATACTTAGTATAAACTCTTTTTTAAAATCGGGATGGAGATTTGTGATTGAGTTACAATTTTTTTGGAGAAGATATTGACCGACGACCTCTTTCATAAAGGACTTGGGTAGAGACTCACGTGTGGAGAGGGAGGGTGATGTATTGAGTGGGCGACACTCTTCTCTTTTCTACTTTCACTGATTACGGGGACGCCCGTTTTCATTAGAGTTTCTCAATGCAATTTAAAGAAGAAAAGAAGAGAGCTTTCTGTTAGACTAACACACACTTAGACAATTATGAAAAATCACATTATAATAAGTTGAAGTTTCAAATTATATATGTTCATACATTGCAATACATTTAAAAAGTTTTTAAAGTTATAGTTACCTTGTTGCAATAAATAAAAACAAACATAAAATTATTCCATAAGTTACATCAATTATAAAATGACCCAAACTAACGATTAATCGGTCACAAGTGTAGGAGAGGGTCATTAAAGGCGGTTATATTGGACTATTAAAGGCACTTTCAAAGTGTCTTCTCCGGTCCCGCCTTTGATCAACCACCAACAAAGGCGGTTCCTAGAACCGTATTTAAAAACGTCAACAAATGAGGTTATAAACTGCCTTTAAAGGGGGCCTAGAACTGCCTTTAATTGTTTATGAGTGCGGAAACATGCGTCATACCATCGGACGTTGGACATCATTTTCGAACTCGGAAATAATACCGTTTCCAAACTCGGAACAAAGCAAGGAGGTACGTTTCGGCTCTATGGAAAAATCCAGATAGTTTCTGGACTCGGGTCTTATTTCGTCCCTGTTCTGCCAAACGAAAGCTCAAATTTGATATAATTTTCAAACATTTCCAAGCTCGGAAGTGCATTCGTGTCATTCATTTACGAACTCGTAAATACAAAATCGTGTCTATGGTAAACCCCAAAGTACAGTCCGAGATCACTTACGATTTCATAAGTATTATAGGAGTATGCAATTTTGGTAATTAATTTATTCTATTAATATTACTAGCACAAAAAGGCCTAAATTCACAGGCACAAATGTAACACAATACATGATAGTATCTTCCACCTTGACAAAAATTTATAGATAATGCTAACCAAGTAAAAATCTATAGATAGGAATAGAAATCACTAGAAGTCTATTCCGGCAATTCTAAACTTCAATATTTATCTAACTTGTGTTTTTCTAGCAATATCCGGATCCCCTAGGGTTGCTGATCGATTGAGAATTAGATGGCTAGCCAAATAATTCCTCGCATTGTTAATACCATCTTGCGAGTAGGGTTTCAAATCCTTCCGAAAATCTGTCAAGAACAAGTTTGTAGCAAATATTAGAAAGGTTAGTTTGACTGGTTACGAGAAATAATTGTACAATTACCTTGTCAATTCCAAGTAAATCTTCTTTGACTTCTTGAATGCACTCAGTCGCGTATAACATGACGTAATAGCCGCACTCTCATGTTTGTACTTGTTTCTTGTACTGATTTAAAACATCAAATCTGTAAAGTCTTATTTCAATGAAGTATAGTATATTGGAAGAAAAAAATACATTGTTAGTACACCTTGAAATTTCTTACCCAACCTGGCTGGCCAACCCAATGTTGGTTATGAAGAATGATGGAAGTTGGAGGATGTGCGTAAACTACACGAACCTGTCGGTCATTGACCAGAAGGTAGACTCTCTGACCAATTACCCAATCAAATGTTTCCTCGATGCATATAAGGGATAT
>JAULKK010322567.1:0-11311 GCA_032355705.1 Rubia peregrina | reverse complement strand
AAATTCTATTATTATATATGTAAAACTATTATCATGTTATATGTTGTTGGATTCATCATAACATGTATTTTTAAATTGTTATTCTTTATGAATTTTTTCATACGCATAAATAAAGATATTAATTGTTGAAAATTAACTCAGTTGACTTTCAAAAGTCAAAATGTGCCCATTTCTCTGGGACGGAGGGAGTATAAGAAAATACACATTATTACAATTTGGAATAAAATAACTATTCAATGGGATAGGGTTCTCTTGGTACCCCATGGATACAAATAATTTTACCTAAATTTTGATTGTAAATTTATAAATTATATTGGTATTCATATCATTCTCATGTTCACTATATTTGGCACGTGATAAGGAGATGCGGCCCTAACGGCTCAGGAAAATGAGCGATAGTGCAGCTCCCGTCATTAAGCTGCTTAGCTCATACAGCAAAGGAGCATCAACGTGCAAAATAAGAAGCTATTCTTCCTCTTTCTCCCCACGCTACCAATATTCTCGTCGATTTTCCAACCAAATTTAGGCGTTGGAGCGTGCACGGTGCAAGACCGTCCTACTTAACCTTAGTCTATCTAACTTGAAGGAATTGAAGCAGCTTGTAGGGCTGTGACATCATCAAACCATTGAAAATATTTGACTCAACACTGGCGCCAACTGTGAAGAAAATTACGATCAGTGCCCGCGCAACTCATACACTACGGAAGGAGGACCATCAACAAGAATGGAAACCTTCAGAGATGATCTGCAGAAGCTGGATGCAGTCATTCCAGAGGGAATCGTACAAATTGAAGCGAGACTATCTCTCACAGACACGGGGGAACAACATCGGCTATCAATGGTGTCAGAGCTTGACGTGCTCCCAAACATCGTTACAAAACCCAGGTGCATGCATGTCAAAAATAAAATTTATATTGTTGCTCTTTACTCACTCCTTACTGCTGGAATGTAGAAAGTGGCGAGATTGGATGTCGTACATAGAGGTTTAAGCATTTAAAAGGTGGGTTTACGTAATCCACACACAAGCATCACCCTGTATGTGTGTGTCAGTGTTGGGAGTAGAGAAAATAGAGGGTGATTTGAAATAGTTAAGCTACAACTACTAGGGATGACAGTGAGACAGGTTTTGGTGGAGGTCCACCCCGCACCCACCTCAATGTGGCAGACATGGTGGTATTTTTGGTGGGGTGGGGCTGGCATGAGTATGAAATTTTACCCGCCAGGAGTAATGGGTTGGGCGTGGTTACTAGTTCACACCCATCCCATCTCCACCCTGCCCTACTAGAACCGTTATATGCCTAATCATTTAATACATATATAATAAACTATTATTTATCCATAATGCACATATCTTACTTATAAAATTTCTATAATTTCTATAATTATTAAAATTTTAATGTTAAAATTATTATTTGAAAGAAAAATTAGATATTTTTAAAGGTATAAGTGGGTGAGTACAATGAGTTTGAAGTTGGTAGGGAGACCCAAGTGGGTGATGGGGTGGGTGGATTTTATTTATATAATATCCGATGGAGCGAAAATGGATTTTGATATTGTACTCGCGTGATGAGATGGATATGTGTATAATTTTTTTAATGGGGTATGGGTATGGATGCACCATAATCTTTATCCCCCAAGAACTCCCACTATAAAGGTGTATATTTTTACGACCGAGAGCCTTACTGTCTCAATAATTACCCCTTAGAATTTTATCCAAACTAGTTTACTACGAACACGAAACGTGATTTTTGGATATTAGTAGCATGACTCACTGGTACCTCCACCAAGAACTTCCACTATAACGGTGTATATTTTTACGACCGAGAGCCTTAGTGTCTCAATAATTACCCCCTAGAATTTTATCCAAACTAGTTTACTACAAACACGAAACGTGATTTTTGGAACTAGACTACAACCCTAGCAAGACTTATATAATGCTATGAAAGTATGTGGTTAAGTCACTCCGCATTGTTCATGGCCTAATTTAATTAAATCAACTAGCCTAATTCACCCAAAGAATCAACAATGATGCATAGTTCTCACTCCTAAACATGATTTTCATGTTGACCTTTGACTAAACCCAACAAAAAGACAAAATACTCCATGATTCATTCTCGTGCCTAGTTCTAAATCATGCAATGTTACAATTAGTCGTACACACTAACATCAAACATGCATCATCATAAGAATTAAAGACCAAGTAATAATAATTAAAATAGCATAAAGCAAATGAATCTAAGAGTCTCACAAGTTTATGGTCAAATATGCTAACAAATATCCTCAAGATACTAAATTGAAGATACCATAACCAAACCCACAAAAAGAATGGTTTTGAAGCTATAAATGTGGAGTTACGAATCAAGAAAGAGATTAAATGTGTTTGGAAATGTTTTAAATTTGACTCCCTCATAATATCCCATTAATAAGGTTCCTCTGTATAGTGGGATGAGAAAAGGTTTTTACCCACTGGTCAAAACCCCAGTCAACTGACTAGAACAGACTGTGGCAAGGGTTTTAGGGAGTACCGTGTGGAATTGCATGATCTGTCTTGTGGGATCATATTTTGGAAAAATTGAGCAGGAACGGACCGTGTAGGATGACACAGAATTTCCTCTGGTACATGTTCCAAAATTTCTGAATCTACACGGACCATGTAGGATTACACAGTCCATCTTCCGGGCAGTGCATTTCTAGACATCTTGACCAGCACTTTCCGTGCTTTATGAGATATCAAATTCATGTTTTTTTTTCTTGGAATTTAATATCTCTTTTGTTATCTTCTGTGATGTAGATTACTAGATTCATATAGGTTTACAGTACAAGGGTTTAGATGACCATTCGTGGTTTTCATATCTAAATCCCTCATTTTGTAGCCTACTACGGGTCTAATGGATTTTATATCCCTATGAGCGTTTAGATCCATTTTTTGTGAGCTTTTACTTTTAGATTGCTTGTAGGAAATTCAGACTGTTTAGATGGAAATTCACATGAATGGTAGTAAATTTTAGAAGGAAATTCAAAAGGATGGTGGAAGATTGAAGGCCATGAGCCAAACACGTTGTAGTAGATGTATGCTCCAAATAAAAGGAGTTAAGTCTGGAAGAAATGAAGACTAACACGGCCCGTGTCATGCTAGTGCTAAAATAACTAAGTCCAAACCACGGGTCATGCAATATTGCACGGCCCGTGCACTCAAAATATGAAGAATCAAGACTCTAGAACCGCTGGCCGGATAATCTTACATGGCCTGCATGTTCAAAAGACTAGAAGGCATAACTCTTGCCCACGGCCGCGAGTCAGAACGCAAGGATACGACTCCAGACTATGGACCACATGTTTTTGCATGGTATGCACACTCAGAATGACTAAGGAGGGTCTCCAGCCCGCTGCTTGCATGTTTTTGCACTGGCCACTGGGTGCGGGTTGTGCACTATTGCACGACCCATGTTGACATGGGGTGCTAGGGTAAAAGTTTGGTCATTTTTATTAGATCAAAGAGTAGGTAGGAAGAAGAAGGTTATCTCCTCTCTTCATTTATTTCTCTAGTTTTTGCCTTATGGCATTGAATCCAGTGATTGTTTTGGATCCAATGTCTCTACAATAGTTTATTTCTTGGGGTAATGTTTGTATTCATGACTTGATGTTGACTTTGTGAGATTCTTAGATTACCCTATCTTTATGTCCTATGAATATTTGTGCTTGATTTGTAATTTACATTTTAAGATTTATGCCATGTTATGTTTTTTGATGCACCCATAGATTCATGCATAATTTGATATGTGCTAGGCTAAAATGTTATCTTGTGAGTGTTAGATTAGGGTTATTGTAGGCTGGAAAGTACCGGGGAGTTGAGTGCTTTCATGCAATCTTGAGATTACCAACCCAATCATTTGACTCTAATTTTAATTAGCTAGTTGTGTAAGTGATTTCATTTTAGGGGCGCTGGACTAATTCTTAATGAGGGGAAACCCTCGGCTTACCCTGATAAATAATCACGCTAGTTTTAGTGACTAGGGTCATGGAAACCACGAGATGCCATTTCCTTTGCCTCTCTAGGCCTAGGGTTGGTTTCCATAGTGGAGTGCTTGAGACTTATTGTCCTTACTCTTGTACACAACGATTGCGACCTACACAAGCCTAAGTTCTTTTAAGCTGGCCTCATTAGCATTGAGAGTGAGATGAAGGGGAATGAATTGCAGTATCAAAAAGGTTGATCGAAGCACATTCCCTAATTACAAAGGCAGTGAGGTGGCTCTTGAATGATAGACGAACCTTTGGGTGAAAGAAATTGGGAATTCCCGGCCATTTCCACACTACGTGACATAGGCACAAGGATAGGTCTATATGGTTATACCTGATAGGATCTAGGATCAAAGTCATCAATCGTTCATGTTACACAATTACCCCCCAAGACCTGTGAATTATGGTTTTTACTCTCTTTGCTTGCATGCTCTGTAGATGTTAGACACAAACCCCCTGTTTTATATGTTTCCAAGAACAAGTTATTCCTGACACACAAGTGGAGTGATGCATGATTGTAGGTTGTGTAAAGCTAACTTTTAAATTCTAATATTTCTATGGACAACCCCGGACATACAAATTCTATCTTTGATCACTCCTCGAGTAATTCTCCCACAAGATTAAGACCCTGCAGGGTGCGAGTCAATGCCCTATGAACTCTGATCCTTTCTTGAATACGTGCTCATTTTTCCTTCCTCCCCTCCCAACTTCTTCAATCTTTTACTTGTATATCCAATGGCATTCATTCCACAATTAACCTTGCAATTATCCTTCTATCTAATATCATCATTGCGAATGACATTCTCCAATTTTGATCTTCATCTAAGCTCACAAAATCATGTAAACAACCCCATGGAGGAAAAATCCTATCAAATCACAAATGTCTCACAAAATATAAGATTTAATGAAATTACTAAACGGAGTGGTTTTAATCCTCTATCATGCAAAAGACTCATAAACCTAATTGGTATACAGCTCCCCAAACCAATTAAAGTTAAGTATAAAGGAAATGCCTCGGGCTAGTAAACCAAGGTTTTTAACTCAAAAGAGCAGCTTGCATGACACAAGAAGCACTTCACTTCTAGCGTAAAGATAATCAGTGACCGTAACTATCTTAGCAAGACTATGATTCAGAGATAATAGGAACTATGTGGACCAAAATCAACCACGATGAAACTACTTATCGACTATAAAGGGAAATTGAGAGCAGTAAGAAAGATAATTGCCTTTTTCCAATAGATTCCTTACATCAAATTCAAAGCTAGCTTGAGTGTTGAAGCGTAAACCCGAAAACTTTTTGGGATCTTGGTTGCAGAAACATTGGATGATCAAGCCAACCAATGTTGATTTTGGAGATTATGGAGACCTGGAAGGAATCCCCCACATCAGTGGTGTCATCTGTGAAGATGGGTTTTTTCTTTCTAAGCCTCCATAATACCCGAGAAAGGTTGGGATCTTCCATTCAAGATAATTGTTACTAGATGAAACTAGGAAAGTCAATCACTGTTAGGAATGAAACAAATTGTAACAGTGCAATGCACACATGAACTGGAGAGGAAGTAGCGATAGAAAAAAAGAAAGGAACCATCCTTATACAAATAAGTATTATCCCAACTCAACCTCCAGTGACAAGGTACACCCCAACACACTAAACTTGATGCATGTGGTAGCATTGATAAAACAAGTAATAGTATGTCCACTACTTACCCTGCTCTACATTTCCTGGACGTAGCTATGATAATAATTTATTCTTAGAAATTAGGCCTATCATGAAGAAATAACAGTACAAAAATTACTGAGCAAATATACAACAACAAAAAACTAAAACAAGGGCTTCTTCCAAAGGAGCCAATAAAATTCCGAGCAGTTTTGTGCTCGGAGACATACATAAAAATAATAGATCACAACAATAGAACACTTGTCTTGATCTATCAGATTACAATGACATCGTTTCAAATAGGTAAACCTACTACATGAATAAGATAGCTTACTAGGTCCCTGGTTGTGAGTCAGTCAACCTATAGTATCAGTGTGGTGATGTGATGTCGCTAGACCTTCATCATAAAACTCTAAGAAAGATAATAAGCCATAGGATAGCTCTCACATGACCCACCTCTTGCTCTTTAGTGCACCCCTATGTAGGGGTATCAACTTGAAAGTAGGCCAGTATGCCGGGAATAGATGAATTACCATCAAACAATTATCATTCTCCTAACATACTTTATTTTATCCATGCATAGTTGAAAGAAATATTAAAGCTAGTCTAATCAGGCGAGTATGTCAACTGTGCAACCTATGTTCCCTAGAGCCAATTGAATGTGAGTCTAGGCCTCCCATCGCATCGGTTTTCCTTGACTTTCGTGGATGGTGACATGATGAGATGGATATCCATCACCACCTTCCACCCTGCATTTGCAGATCCTAATCACTGATCATACCAAAATGGGACACAAGGTATCAATAACCAATAGATAACTCTTACTAAAATTTAAGCAAACAACAAGTTAAGTAACAAACTTACATCTTGCATGAGATTCCTTAGAAAATCTTACAAGGGATGCAACCCAATTTTGTGCCTCCAACAATAGATTTAACCCCTCTAACCAACTCATCCATGTTAGATTACCATGGAACCAGTAAGGTCTTAGGAAGATAACACAATGATTCGCACCCACGGGGTCGTTCTTTTTACCAAATTACCGTGGGCACGTTTCAAAGATAAGATTCATAATTTACCCCATAATTACTAGAAAACTACCAAAGGGGTAAATAGTGGAAAGTTCAGGGTTGTCCACAACACAATGATCCGCACCCACGGGGTTATTCTTTTTGCCAAACTACCTGCAGGCACGTTTCAAAGATAAGATTCATAAGTTTCCACATGCTTAATACTAAACTACCAAAGGGGTAAATAGTGGCAAGTCTAGGGTTTTCCATGAAGATGCTAGGAATTTAAGAGTTAAACGTGCAGAAATTGCAACCGGGTTGTCAATCTGAAGCGTGTCGGGAATAGTCAATATTGCAAACAAGGTTTGAAGGGTTTTTATCTAACTACTAAGCATGCAAGAGCAAGGTAATAAAATAGATTAAGCTAACACTTGGGGATATTTGCATTACATTGTTGGTAAAATAATTTAATCCCATATACTATCGAATTCATGTTGTATAGACTTATCCTAAAGCTTATGTCACATAGTGTGGTCAATAGTCAACACTCACCTTTGACTATCACACCAAGGTGCTCACGTCCTCTTCTATCGGCACCGCCTTCGTAATTAGGGAAGTGCGACAAATGGCCCGGTCATTATGCATTCCTTTTCCCCATAAAGAATTACATCTGGGTACTCCACTATGAATATTTCTTCCTAGGCCTCCAAAGAAAGGGATTGTCATCTCATGATGACTCAAATGTTGCGAAAATAAAAGTCGAATTATGCCAACCATAGTTGCTACTAACTATCATGCCCCCGCCTATCAGTCTACCATTGTCCAGTTCATGCTAGCATACAGTCATTAGAGTGCTGCTCACGACCCACATGCATACACCCACACAGTTGTAGAATCTCACTCCCCCTATTACCCTAGCGACACTCCCAAGGGGACAATCATAGCTGCTCCATACATGAAAATAGACTATGTTCTATGCCTATATAGGATATCAATCATTCATTTAACAAGAATGTAAGGAACAAGTCAAGCACAATATTCATAAGCATTAAAAGATAGGAAGACCTTAGAATCTCACAAAATAGCTACCAAATCAAGAATAAAAATTTAAATCCCCAAGCTAATGAACTACTGTCTAAGCATTGAACCCAATTGATCCAATGGATTCAATGCCCTTGGGCAAAACTAGGAAGATTAAACTAAGAGAAAAAGGTTATTCCCTTACTCTCTCTACATACTCTTAGGAAGGCCCCCTTTATATGGTAGATAGGAATTGGACCTTAAAGAGGCCTAAAAAGGGAAACAAAATCCTAGCTAGCCACCAGTACGAGTCGTGCAATAACACACGGCCCATGTGGCACAACCCATTCAATAGTGCATTGACCACCAACTGGCTGCATTTTCCATTCTTCTAAGCTCACAATCCATGTGTTTACTCCCGAGCCACCATATGTGACATCTTCTTGAGCACTCGAACTGCACGGCTCATGCATTTCATCACGGTCCATCGGCTTGGTGCTTGTTTCCACCTTCTGAGCAGCACGACCTATGCAATACCTTGCGAGCCACAGGCTAGAAGTTAATTTCTTGGCAAATGATGACACAGTTGAGCAAAAGGACAATGGATATGGGCTAGTCTTGGGATATTCATCATCATGGGGCATGGACCGTGCAATATGGCATGGCTCGTGTTGCATACTTAGCCGCACGAGGGGTTTGACTGCACCTGTGCCCTGTGCATTTACTTGGAACCATCAAATTTGCTAGCACGACTTGTGCAATACAACATTGTCGTATCAGTGTTCAGCTTGTTAGATTTTTGACTCCTTTCTCTCCTTGGTACAATTCCATCTACTACCACATTTTTATTTGTGGCCTTCTATCTACTACCATCATTGTGAATGACCTTCTACAATCTACGTTGAATTGCTTACGAGCAATCTACAAATAACATCACTAAACAGGATCTAGACGCTCGTAAGGACAAAACATCCATTAGGTCTAAATAATTCTACAAAGTAAGGATTTAGACAAGAAAACCAACATTGACTCTCTAAACCCCTTGTAATGTAAACCAAACTAAACCTAGCAAGTAACCAACCAAAAGATACTAAAAAAATGTGCTAATTAACACATTATTTTAGGTGCAGATCACACAATCACCCCCATCATCTCATACTATGTTCCTCATATGAGGTTGCAACTCATACACATTCACAACAACTTTAATAACAACAAGAAACACACAACCACCAGAGCAACCACACTAGACCTTGAGTACAGTTTAATCACAAACAAGCTACAACTGAGGATATTCCCCAATAATGATACCTTTGTATAGGTAGGATACGTGCATAGAAAAGACAAACAATATTAAGAAAATATCTAGGGAGCCGTTATAATAATTTAGGCTCCCATTTAGCATTAAAAATAGAACACACTTAATGGTCTAAGCATAAATAATATGAAAATACTTGCATACGTGACACATATACCCCCTATCCCTTCCCAACTAACCTGCCAATTTAGACTAAGCCTACATAACCCATATAGCCACTACCTTGCAATAACCCATTACACATATTCTCTCTCATTCCCTCACTGGATGCAACACAAGTGGGAAAATCATTCGTGGATTTGCTCACCATGGAGCACACCACCCTAGGCAACAAAGAAGGCGAGAATATTATGATCTCGTATACGTCTGGAAAATCACTAGCCTCGCGATATAAGCAGATGCTCATTGCGCTCATTGTTTAACAAATACTTACCATACAGAGACAGTAAGGATATTGCGGCATTGCATACGCCTAGAAAATTACCAGCCCGCATCAAAAGTAGAATTCCACCCCATTGTTTGCCCAAAAAATACCAACTCATAAGAACCAACACCTACTATACAGAGTTGGTGTGTTTACTGCAACTTCACATACGTCTTAAAAATCACCAGCCTCTCAACACAAATATAAAAACACTCTGTCCTCTATGAACCATTCATGCACTCCCACAAGACCACTAATATCACAACCTCCCAATTCAAATCACCAATAATTAAAATTACAAAGCACAATCAATCATCACAACTTTTAACAATGTAGAAACAATACAACAATAAAAATCTTTAAAATAGACAACATATGAGTCTTTAAGAAAAACTAGGAGACACGTAGTCAACATTAAGAAATAATCACACATCTCCCCTTGAGAACTAGTTACAAAAACCCTAGCTAAAATAGAATAAGGACCAACAGGATATTCTCGGCCACATAGGTACTACATAGGAATCTCAAAGACATGTAGTCCATAATCTTCACTTGTCCTAATTCCTTTTCAAAAATTCCCTCTTACTTTTATCGCATGTACAATTGCACCAGTAGGCTCCATACTCCATACGCAGTAGTCCGACCAACCTAGTTGCATACTTATTAAGTAGACAAAGTACACATAAGCCACTAGATCTTATTTTAAGCCCTTCACATATTACTCCAAGCAATGAACACGAAATTTCCGACCCTCCTCTTTATAATTAACATTAGTTCGTAACGCCTCATTAACTTCTGAATGAAGGGTAGAATTCCGATAGGACGTCAAAATGCATGTCTTTTCCTAAGCATTTATCATCTCTTTTGTGATCATTTTGTTGGAAGATTGATAGATTTAGGTAGATTTGGGGTTGGATGACCTATTTCGGTTTTTCATATCTAAATCCTTCTCTTCTTAACCTACTTTGAATCTAATGGAATTGTATCCTTATGAGTGATGATCTCATCTCTTTTTAGCACATTTAAAACTCATAGTTGTAATAGACTAATATTTTGTGTAAGATAATGGATGCTTTTTTGGTAAGAAAGTTAGGATGATGATTTAGGAGTAATATCATAAGTCTCTAATTTAAAGTGTTTGCGGAAGGTCTTTTATGATCGTGTTCATGATGAGAGATTCAAGAATTAATATTCATAAGGAAATAAGGATTTAGAAATGAAGGCCTATTGGTAGAAGAAAAGTCTAGATTTGAAGAAGGATGACCAGCTGACCGACGCGAAGACCGGCTGGCCGGGAGAAGAAGACCGGGCGCATGGCCCGGGTGACTAACCGGGTGCTCGCGCATCACAAATGATGAATAGAACTATCCTCATAATGAAAACCATGCGGGAAGCTCCTGATTCTGCGCACCCGCACGTTTGAACCTCATGCACGCCCGTCCTGCCGCTGCATCCCAGCCTCCTATGCGCCCGCCTGCTCGCATCCTAGCCTCCTATGTGTCTGCCTAGGGGCTGCAGCTGGTGCATGGCCGACTCCCTTTTGGACTAGTCTTCTCACCACAACTTGTACTATTAATACCCTTATCTTATCTTCATTCTAAAATGTCCCTTGGAAAAAATCATCTTCCAAAAACCCTTGTTCTTCATTTCTCTCTTTGTTTATTCATGAATCTTTCAATGAATGTTAGTATGATTTGTGTTATCTAAACTTAACCTTTGGAGCAATTGATTAAGGCTTCCAAGCCCATATCTTGAGATCTATATTTAAGCTATTTAATACTTTTCTATTGTGAACTTATAGTTCTTGAATTGGGTTGTTGAATCCGTTAATGATATTGAAAGTTTGAGTATATGCATTGCTT